>CAJQZJ010032918.1:1821803-1916107 GCA_907164525.1 Lophiomys imhausi | reverse complement strand
TTCCTTAGTGGGGGACCCAATCACCCTAGAATTCCTTAGTGGGGGACTCTTCCTTTTGGCCGCCATTGGTGAGAAGTTTTTGCTTCACATTTGCTAATTTCTATGCTTTAATGCTCAGCTCCACTTCTGTCCTTTCTCTAATTTGACGTCTGAATTTCTTTAGAATTACTATTTTACAATCCAAACATATAAATTTGTGAACGTTCACAGAGTCTTAGAACATGAACTTAAAAAAATAGGCTAAGTTAGGATTTGGGACGTTTTGTCCTCTTAAAAGAACAAAGTGATTTTCAGAACTTTTGAAACCTAAATTATTTTATTATTATTATTATTATTATTATTATTATTATTATTATTTTAGGAATTGTGGTTGAAATCAATGCCAGTACATAAAAAACTTTGCACATGCCACAGTGATCATACATATTTCTCTAAGAACCTAGACGACCTTACTGTTCAGGTTGAAATACCTAGAGAGTCCAAGCTGGCAAAAAAAAATACAAAATGGATGCTTCCCGTGGTGAATTTTGCCTTCTCCTGCCTGTCTTTCTCCACCCTGAGTTACAATACTACGTTTCACCAATAGGTGGCACTGCTCAACACATGATTTATTTCTTACCTATGCTGTTTGAGGTTCTGAAATCTAATACATTCAACACTGCCTTAGTATAGAAGGACAGAAACATTCAGCATCAAGTTTCCATATGAAGCCCAGGATGGCAGGCGATGGGGGGGGGCGAGGGAGGGGCAGGGCCAATCACCTGCAGTATCAGTCTTTTAGTTAGTTTATTCTCTTAAACACATGGGCAACTGTGGTTGCCTACTTCCAGGACCTTGGTGACTTCCCCTTTCTTCAACCACGCCCACCAGATAATTATGGATTATCTGTATTCGCATCACATTCCAGTTATTTTCCGCACCCTTCAACTTGGTTCAAAACTTCCGAGTTTCGCTCCAGCTCCAATTTTCTTTATTTTAGTTTAGTTTTAAAAATTTTGTCAGATACCAGCTGTGAGATCTGCCGTGTGTTGCTATAACCCAGGACACGTGCAAAGCGGGAGATTTTTAGAGTTAGACAAAAGAAGGGAGTTTCTGTCTGAGTAAAAGTTCCTCTTGAAGATTTAAGACCTTGAGTCAGATTTCTTCTTACTGGTATCAGAAACAGTGAGTCTTTCAGCTCGAATGAACTTCTTTGAAAGTTTGCTTGCATCAGCGTCTGTGGGAGGTTCGAACCCGTGTATCCGTGGAGAGGACGGGGTCACAACCTCCTTGTGCTCAGATGCAGTTCAGCTCTCATTCCACTCTTGCTTTGCCCTGCTTCGTCCACACCACTTCAACATGGCTGGTGTTCACCCTGTTGAACTATTTTGAAGTAAACACTAGATGCCTTATCCTATCCTCTTACTGCAATTTAAGGTGTAATTTTAAATGATTGCTAGATAAAGGAAAATAGCAATATTTTCTAATGTTAGCTAATATGCAGTCAGTGTTCAACATCCCTTTATTTTGCAAATATCCTTTTTCTTTTTTCTTTTTTTGAATCTGGATTCAAAAGAAGCCTATGGATCACCTTTGACTACTGACTGGGCTTCATCAAACAACATTTTGAAACAGTTTTCTCCTTTCTATACTTTCCCTTCTTTTTAAAAACATTTTTTAAAAGATTTATTTTATGTGTATGGATGTTTTGCCTGCTTGTATGCCTATGGACCATGAGCATGCAGTGCCTCTGGACACCAGAAGAGGTCATCGGATCATCCAGAATTGGAGTTCTGGAAGGTGTGAGCCACCTTGTGGATGCTGGGAATCGAACTCTAGTCCTGTTGGAAGAGCAACCTGTGATTTTTTTTTGTTTTGTTTTTGTTTCTCGAGACAGAGTTCCTCTGTGTAACAGAGCCCTGGCTGTCCTGGACTCTCTTTGTAGACCAGGCTGGTCTTGAACTCAAAGAGATCCTCCTGCCTCTGTCTCCCAAGTGCTGAGATTAAAGGCGTGAACCTCTGAACCACCATGCCTGGCCCAACTTGTGATCTTAACCACTGAGCCATCTCTCCAGTCCTTAGCTCCACCTTTTTTAAACAAAATTCATTTATTGAAGGCAATCAATCCAGAATAGAATCTCTTCCACTAAGCCAGTTCTTGCCCTGTGAGACCCCTGCCAATCTCTCTGTGTTTCTTCTACTCAGGGTATTATTACATCTGGGTATTTAAGATAAAGCTTTAAAGATCAATTATTTATGTGTGTGGGTACCCATGGGTACCAGAAGAGGGTGGGATCCCATGAACCTGGAATTACAGAGTTGTGAGTTGCCCTAAGTGGGAGAATGAGAAATGAGCTCCAGGTCCTCTGCAGGAGCAGCAAGTTCTCTCCACTGCTGGGCCACCTCTCCAGCCCTCAAGATCCCATTGAAAAAGAATGATATAGATGATAATGGGAACTCACTCTTATATCACACTAGTGGTAGATGGTATTCCATATATTTTCAGACATTAGTATCATCATTATCATTTATTATTATTATTATTATTAATTATTGTGTTAAGTTTGGCCAAAGTGTCCTGATATTGCCTTGCCCAAGCCTCACTCTACACACAAGTTTTAGACTCATACCATTTGGAACTGTTATTTCATCAGGGGCTGCATAGAGGGATACACAATCAAAGTATGACTAATCTAGGACTGGTAACATGTCAGAGGGTAAAAGGGCAGGCTTCTAAGCGTGATGACCTGAGTTCAATCCCTCATACCCACACTGAAGAAGGAAAGAACCAACTCCTCCAAGGTGTCTTCTGGCCTCCACATGTGGGCTATGGTATCCTGGGACATAGATAAACACAATAAAAATAACTAAATAAATAGATAACAAACAAACAAATTAATAAATGAGTAAATGTATCAGAAATTAAAATAAAAGTATTCTTCCTCACCAACTGTTTTGACTGCTCTGAGATAGAGTTAATATGGGAAAGACAAGATAAATACAGAATTTTTATTTCATTCATTATTTATCAGGTATTAGAATGAGGGACTGACGTTCTAGTAACCTTTAAGGAGAATAGTAAGGTGTTTTTTTTTTTTTAAGAGATAGCATTATGACCACATGGATTTTTAAGGAAAAAAAAATCCATGTAATGTGTTTTATATATCAGCTCTTAGAGTCTCTGATACATAACCTCTCTCTTGTTTGAACCTTATTTTGATTCTTAATCTCTCTGACAGGACCTAGCAGATGAGTATAACTTTTTTTTTCCCCTCTGGTATCACAAGCTGTCTCAGGCTTATGTCCTGATTTCATTGTGTCAGGTCCAGGCTCAGCCGTCTCTCTAGGGAAATGGGATCGAGAAACCACAGCCTGGGTACTGTGTCTGGTGCTATAAATACTGCGCACTTCCGATAAATTACATTGCTGGTTTGGTAGACTGGACTCAGGTTCAGATCTCGGGTCTCTCTGAGCAGTTTTTTGTTAAACCGTGCTTACAACCTTAAAAATGATTCAGCTTAGGGGAAAAGCGAGTTCATGGAATATAGTTTGAGTTTGGTGAGGGAGAGCTGTACAATTTTTTTTTCCCCAGACTTTTGTGTGTAGTTGTTAAGGTATAATTAATCATCTGTGGACAAATGGCTTTGTCATCCCAGAAGAAGTAAAGGTGTCAGGATGGTGGTGGGGGTAGATTTGCAGTGTGGTATTTTAAGCTGGTCTCTGGAAAATTCTTCTTTAAAAAAATGTTTATGTAGTGTGTGTGTGTGTGTGTGTGTGTGTGTGTGTGTGTGTGTGCTACAGAAGGCATGTGGAGGTCAGAGGTCTTCTTTCTGCATGTGGTTCTGGTATGGGACTCTAATCTTCAGCCTTGTTGCCCGGTATCCATAGTCACTGAGCTGCCTCCCTAGCCACAAAATCTTTTCAAGCCGTCAGACATGTTTATTTAATTGCAAGTGGAGGAATGAGTTGATGAAAACCTAGTCCGGGGGGGGAGGGGAGAAGTGTTCTTCTGTCAAGAGTATATTTTATAACGTAGTGAATACATATCAAAAAGCAGCATATGATTTAAAAATTTATGGTAATTATGTAAAATCAACTTTATCAGAATCCCTGCATTTTTTGGCACAGATTTACAAAACTGTAAAGCAGGACACATTTCCATGAACTTACATATTCTATGTATCCCAACTCTCAGTCATAAGAACAAATTATGATTCGTCATCCTAGAAAAGATTACACTATCTTTCTAGTCTCTTTATAGGAGTTGATAAGAGAAACTCATTCTTACATGAAAAAGTAGCAAAAAATAATATAGCCAAAACTGGGGTAAATTGCTTGGGGAGGGATCTCAGAGGCCTCATTCCTGGATTCATCATTCCCCAGCAGATGATACCATACCCAGGTATGGGTGGGAAGCCCTAACTGGTCACAGTGGCTTATAGAACAAATAAATAAAGGAGGGCATGAAGTTGGGAAGGAGATAGGATGGGAGATCTTGAGGGAGTTAGAATTCAAGAGCGAGAGGTGGGTGTGATCAAGATAAATTGTACACATGTATGAAAATTTTCAATGAATAAATAAAAATTAAAAAGACTGGGTAGGCTATAAAAGCACCTATAGACGGTTAGTTGATAAGAATTATTTTTGATTCTTCAATGTCTGAGCATTTGTCAAGCTACTTAAAATTTTTTACTGTCAATTTCTCTTAAAAATCTAAACAAGTGTGTGTATACATCTCATTTTGCATCATCATCATCATTGATGGGGATGGAATCTAGGACCTTACACATGCTAGGAGATTACTCTGACTCTGTGCCAACATTCCCAATACTAAATAGCTATTATTTAAAATGCATTCCTCAAGTTGTGGGAGCCTCAGATCTCCTAGAGTCTGGGGTGGGACTTGCATTGTTCTCCACTCCTATTTTCAGCTCTTTAGTGGTACCCATGTTCTGGGATCTCAACAGGCTGCCACAGCTAGCCTTGCTTGCACTTTTGCCTCAGGAAGAGAGGAAGTTGGAGGGTCCATTCCTCTGCTTGCATCTTATCTCCCTCTGTAGCCACAGGGAGGTCTGCACTGTTGTGTGACTTTTGGACTCTGTGATGGGTCCTGACTCCACCTCTCAGCAACCATGGCTCCTGTCACAATTTCCCCCTCCTTCCCCGAATAATTGCCCTTGCTTATTTCTTTAATCCCATTCCATGACAGAGACACTATAGAGCTCTCTTGAATATTTATTAGTACTTTTCACCAGGGAGTATATTGTCACTCAGGATGGCTAAGTGCAGGAGACTGGGCTGGGGAATCAACCACAGTCACTTGGCTCCTTTTTTGATGATCTGACACCTTGGTTTCCATGTTCTCTTGCATTCATAAATTGTGCTCTTTCTCAGCCCTGTTCAGGACATGGGGCTCTTTTGTAAAGCCCAGTTTCCTGGGCTTAGATTGGAGGATTCACAGAGATACCACATATGGGCCTGCCTCCTTGGAATGCCACCAATGAGCAATGCATGGGTCTCTGATACCCCAGGTCAGCTGCATCCAGTCCTCCTTGTAGCATTTTCAGTTATTTTCCTTTGTTGGGTTGCATTCATCTAGGTTCAGGTCTGGGAACTGAATCCCTCTGAAGACAATGCATCTGTATTGAAGATTCTGTGGTCCTTTTGACCTGGGCTAACTAGAGAGCACGGTTGTGGAGAGATAGGAGACTGCAGATCAAGAGCTGAAGTGATCTTGGGTGGCCTTTAGTCCCTTTGAGTAAACACCAGCTTCTGTGATTTCTCTTACATCCCAGGGACAGCTATGACAAGCTCTAGGAATGTGTCATTCATATTAGCAGACATCCATGTTTCCTCAACTCTAAAACCAAGAATGCTGTAAATACCCAAGAAGCACTCTGTTGCTGCTTGCCTGCCTGCCTGACGTCCTTACGAAGTATTGGGGAATGAGTGGATGTATAACTTTATTTTGTTCTGTGTCTAGAGAAGTTCACAGAGCCTCTTCCACAATGCAGCCTGTTCCCTGCTAGTCATCTGTCTCTGGCTTCTGTTTCCTCTGGAGTGAGAGCCAGCCATCCTCTGGGTTGGCAACCCTCCCTTTCCTCTGGTAACGTTAGTACAGTGTCTGCAACTAGTTTAGACATTTGTTTTCTATGAGAAGTGCTTATGACTTCCTGAAACTTATTTCTCTCCTGCAAGAAAACTCCTTGAGGCAAAATGCTGAAGATGTGAATAAGATGAACAGAAGAAAAAAGGATCCAGAGAATCACACAAAGCAAAATTATGTTTGGATTCCTTCAATAAGATCCAAAATTGTTCATTGTGTTTATGAGTGTTTCTAGACTTCCTGCACCTCACATGACCAGGCCTGGGCCCACTTAGATTCATACTCTGTCTTTCTCTTCCTGTTCTGTTCTAAGAAGCGAAGAATTTCAGGCCTCTGGTGTTCTAGTGTCTATGTAGGTTCATAAAGTGAGATCTACCAACACAGAGAGGATATGAAGGGAGAACTCTCTCTAGGCTGCTTCCTTGGGTCCAGGGCCTGTTGGAAGATTTCCATCTTTCTGATCCCCCTGGAAATGCCTCTACCACCCCATCACTAGTGACTGTGGCTCTGGGGTTGGAGAACCAGCATCCTCTTGTGTTCCTTTAGTTGTGAGGTGGTGGGAGAATGCTGTGTCAACATCTGGATTGCTTCATAATCCATTTGGCTCCTTGGCTCTTCCCTCATCTGTATGCGCAATTACTTAGATTAAATTCTACTGCTAGAAATACCTAGAGTAATTTCTGTGTTCTGAGAGAAATTGAAAAAATTGTATCATGTGGGGCTGGAGAGAGAACTCAGTGCAGAAGAGTACTTGCTGTTCTGACAGAGGGCCTTGGTCTGGTTTGGGTGTTTTTTGTTGTTCCAAAGAAGTAAAACGAGTGTAATCCAACTTCTGGTCATGTATCCACTGGTACATTCACATATACTAGACAATTGCACAATCAGTTATTAAAGTCCAAAGAGATGTCTACTAATGGTGAGGCACAGGTGTCAAGAAAGATCTGGGAATACATACAGGGAAGCTTGGGTGTGGTTGTACCAGGGAAACGTTATTGGGAATTACCGGAAACCATGATGGTAACTTTTGCTGAGATTCATTTTCCTAAGTCTTTGCATGGAGATCTAAGGCCACATTATAGGCAAATAGCTAGCTTATGATGGCCATGTACAATGTGTATAATGACAGGATTAAACTTGTTTGAGTAGCAAACAATCATCCCAACCCTAAACATTGTACTAGATTAAATGCAGAATGTGGTGGTATTTGTATAAAAAACCAGTTAGAGGTAAGTATATAAATTTTAGAGAAAAAAATGTGTTGTGAGCCACAGGACCATGTGTGTGGAGAAAAAAGTCTTATTTCCAGATAACAAACTGTGCTTTAGGCATTCTACTGCCAAGTCAAGATGTCTTGAAAAATCAGCTAGTGGGTAACTTATTATCACTATTCTGCAATTAGAACAACTTCACACAGGGCTAGAAATTCTTTCAAAGGAATAATTAGGAACCTAGGTTTGAAAATTGGAAACTTAAAGCCAATGGAACACTTCATAAAACATAGTAAAGCTAGCAGTCAAAGAATATTGAAGCAAAAAAACCTAAATTAGGTCTGGGAAGAGATACTTCAACTATCATATGGCAGAGGCTTTTAAAAAAATATTGTCATGTTGAATATAGGGTACAGGAGGAACAAGGTCTGCCATTGAGCAGAAACAAGGCCTGCTGTTAAACAGTGTATGCGTGGTTGGGCCTTCATATGGAACTGGCCTGAGAGACCTTCCTGGGCATGCCTGGAGATTAATGATGCCACCCAGAGCAATGAGACATGAGCCAATGAGGAAGAGCCACTGCAGCCTGCAGTTTGGGGGGGCCAATGGGACTCTGGGTAGGGGTTATAAAAGGAGCTCCCTCTTTTTGAAATAAAGGGGTCTACTTTTGCCACTTATCAGATTCTTAGATTCTTGGAATCTGGGTCGTTTATTCCCCACCGGCTCATTCCCAACCCCTAGAGTCCTGGGCATGGACCCTGGCAACATATGGCACCCAAAATGTTCTCTTTACCCATTCAGGCATGGGTTTTGACCACACCTGGGTCAGGGTCTGTTTTTTTTTTTTTTTTTTTTTTTTTTCATTGCAACCATTGTTTTGTTGGGGAGCCCTCAATTTTGCATCGAACAGCGGTAGTGTCCTTGCTTGTTGATTGCCCATCCCCTGGACTCTTCCTCATCTGCAGCACGAGCTCTTGTGCCCCCTTCAGCAGTTCTTCCGTGAGTTGGATCATTAATGTCTACGTTGTATGTTCTTTTCCCCTGCAAGCAGTAAGCACAGTGGGTCCTCTCCTTTTCCCTTTATTGGTCTGTTGGTTTGTCTCACCCGGGAGGGAATATTCTTGTTTCTTTGTTTGAATTTTGGTTATATGTCTTTGATTTTCCCTATATAGGGCAGTAGAGAAGATATTTTTGTGGTTCAATATTGCTAAAACAAGAGAGATTTTTAAGGATTTTGGACAGATTTGGAATGTCACTGCAGGCCTTAGTTGTTCTCTGAGTTACAGAGTTATTGTTGTCTGAGATTTAAGTGAAATATTTGAGCAGGGCCGTGGTTGCACATACCCTTAATCCGAGCACACTGGAGCTGTTGGTTTGTCTCATTAGGAAGACATGCTCAGTTTTACTTTCGGTTTGCCCGGTATCTCCACACAAGGGCAGATCCAACAGGAGATGGAACCATCGATGGGCCCCTTGCCAACGGCCTTTTGTGTGGGTATGTGGCAGTGGTGTAACGAGCCACAGAAGTCCCCCACTAAGCCCAGGATTCTCTGTCTGATACATGCCTTTCCTTTCTCTCTGTTTTTTCACTTTCCTCAGTTTGTTTATGCACATTTTCTAATCATGGACAATCTCCCGTCTCATTGTAAGGAACCCCAAATTCGGGCTCTGAAGTCTCTTTTGGTGACATGAGGCCTTAAAGTTAAATCAGGAGACACTGAGGCCTTTTGGAACGAGGCTGCCATCCTGACCCCATGGGTTTCGCCCGAGAACATGTGGGACATTGACCTATGGATATGGATTCTTTTCTTGGCTAGAAAGAGGGAAGTACACTCAGGCATCACCCTGCCCACCCTTTTGTCCCTATCCTTTTAGGTATCATTGGCAGTCTTAAATCTTCCTCTCCTGAGGAAGGATTGCTGCCCATAATAAACATTGCCAAGACCAGGGCATGATCAATCTGTCCATAACATCCCCTTCCCCCGCTCTTAAAGCTACTACGGAGGAAGCTGACTGGGAAGATTATGAGGAGGAGGGTGGCACTTTTGCTCCCCCACCACTAAGCACCCGTATTGCTGGGGACCTTCACCCATTCCCCGCCAACTGCCACTCCACTCCCACAGTACCCATGGCATCCCTGCAGTGGAACTGCCTGCTATCCCAGCTTCAGCATCCTCTTCTCATGCCCTGCATGCCACTTCCGCATTGCTTCCACCTGTTACCCATTTTCCCCCTCAGGGCTATGGGACCCCAGGGGAGGCATTCCCAGTTAATGTTGGCCCCAGACTCATCTAATCGGCCATGAATCCCCACCCCATTGACTGACCTAGTGCTTATCAGAAAAGCAAAGCTGCCAATGAGTCGGGACCTGATTCTCCCTGTTTTGAGCACGTTCTGTGTCAATGGTCAGAACAATTACAGACCCACTATAACTGGTGCAGTCTCCTCAAAGCAGTCCTAGAGTATGCTGTCTTCTTAAACTGGCGGTCTGCTTACGACAACCAGGCAGAATCACAAGTTCTTCTCAATCTCCAGTATGGTCTTAATATCACCCTGGAGATGCTGACTGGGTGTGGCAACTCTATTGACCCTTTCTATCAAGCCACTGTCAGACTGTATGCTCACTATCAACAGGACTCTGCTCTGGTATTTAGAGCCCTCAAGGCATGCACCCCTGGTGACATGTCTGCCTACTTCTGTAATCTGGCTCAACAATCAGGAGAGTCATTTACTGACTTCTCCACTAGAGTCACTGAGGCGGTGGAAGGTAGGTTGGATCCGGGCCCCACCTGGGACATGATGATCAAGCAGTTAACTTGGGAGGGGCCTAATGCTCCAATTCAAAATGCAGTGGCGGCAGTCTAATGATTATATCCACGAACGGGTACTTGCTACTAGAGACCTTGACCCCCGGGGTGGGCCTTATTGCTGCCCTAACAGCCTTACTTGAGGCTTTAGTCACTGACAGAGCCTACAACAGCAGAGGTTGTCAATGATGTTATATCTAAACCAACTGAGGCATTCCAAGTGCAGGAATTACTAAATCAACAGCTTTATCAGGCCATTCATATCTTACAATAACAAATTGATCTCTTGGCCAAGGAATTGGCATTAGTTAGGGCCATGTCCCTGTGTCTCACCCCCTACCAAGTGAGCAATTTCACTGAAGCACACCACCAACAACTGTCTCATTACATAAAGAGGACTTGGGCAAACAAGTTCCTCAATTACTCTGTTTTACTCAGGGAAAACATTTCTACACTCAGTGAGCCAGGGTTCCAAGTGCTTTCCCTCAATATGGGGGTTCATAGAAAAGGTATAGAATAACAACAAAAAATTCTTTGGCCCCTCCTGGATAGTCATATATGCCATTATGGGAGGGATTTTGGTCATATTAATCATTCTGCTTAAGTGTTTTATACAGCACATCACCTGGCAGCGCTCCATCAACAAGAGTGCCCTGCAGGTACTCATGGCTCTGGAGCACCCAGACCACAGTCCACCCAAAGGGCCTGTCTCACGGAGATCCGTAAAGCCTCTGTTTAATACCCTACACACCCTGTGCACTCTCTGGGGATGTCACCCTTTGAGGACTGGTAGTCAATGAGGGGTACTAATCTGTTCGGCAGGTCAACCTAAGACTGGCACATTATACTGGGGGTCCCTGAGGTGGGGTCAACAAGATCAGAGCATAAGAACCCCAGTTCCCCCTGAGTTGCTAAAAAATTAAAATAAAAACAAAAGGGTGAATATTTAGGAAGAACAAGGTCTGCCATTGAGCAGAAGCAAGGCCTGCTGGTAAACAGCATGAGTGGTTGGGCTTCCATATGCACCTGGCCTGAGAGACTTGCAGGGACCTGCCTGGAGATTGATGACACCACATTGGGTAATGAGACCTGATCCAATGAGGCCTCAGCAGCCTGCAGTTCTGGAGCCAATGGAACTCTAGGTGGAGGTTATAAAGGGAGCTTCCTCTTTTTGAAATAAACGGGTCTTCTTTTGCCACTTACCGGACCCCCGGAATCTGGGCTGTTGATTCTATGTCAGCTCATTCCCTCCCCCAAGAATCCTGGACACGGGCCTGGGTGCCAGCAACAGTAGGCATTGGTATATGATACACAGTGCACAATACTTGTAGTTCCTGAGTGACAAATGAAGTATAAAATTATCACTTTTAACATTCTTCCCTATCTCAATTTAATTATTCACTATCCTTTCATTTCAGTGCCTGCATGAAATGCATCCAGGGCCAACAAAACAATTTACAGGGTAATGGCACTTGGTGGCACTCCTGAAAACCTAGGCTAAAGCCCCCAGAATCCAGTTGGTAGAAGCAGAGAACCAACTTCTCAACATTGTCATCTGACCTACACAAACAGGCTATGGCACACACATGACCACCCACTCCCCAACTCAGAAACAAATGTCAAAAAAGGAAATCTCTCGAGGTATTTACCAAAGATGGAAATCAGCATAAGAGGATCCTAGGAGATTCGGTTGAGAATTTAATTCTGAGTTCTGAGACCCGGTTACGAACACCCCATGGGTAATCATGCTGTTGGGTGGCTTGCTTCAGACCAGCTATGTCATAAAATACAAGAATCAGGAGAGGAAAGAATCTGCATTAGATCAACAGTGGCAGGAAACAGTGAGAAGCGGCATAAAGATTTGATATTAGAAGGTCTTTAGAATTGAGGAAGCTAGCTCATCATTTCACAGCTGTGTGACTTACAATTGGCCATTTATCCATCATGTGCCTCAGTTTCCTCTTTGGAAGTCAGGGTGGATATAAACACTCTATGGGTTCTTCCGAAGATCTGATTAGTTTGACAGAAAAAGGACCTGGAAGCACCACTCAATAAAGATCAGTTAATATAATAATTATTATTGGTAGTTGATTATATATGATTAATTGACTTACTAAAATAAAGACTGATACAAGATAAATATTATTAACTGTTGATTTGTTTTTATAACCTGTCTTTCAGACATGCATCTGATTCCCCAAAGTGAGTTATAAATTTTGTAACCAGATCATGGAAGTGATTTTGTGATTATCTTACTCAATTTCCTCAATTTATGTAATGTCCGTGATGCTAGTGCATCCTTGCTGTGTCCACACAGATGAAGCAGCATGTGTCCACTCCACTGCCTTTCTGAATAGGATTTGGGTTTAGTTCCTTCATGCGGAGATGAAGATATTGAATTATATTAACTTTGCCTCACATTCAATTAAAATATGGGTTCTTTTATATCTCAGATCATTAATTATTAACAGTTATTTCTGTCTCAAACTACAGGAACACAAGCCTTTTCTGTGCTCTAAGTCTGCTGCTAGGCATGTAGCTAACAGAAATAACGTGAAGCAAAGGTTATGGGGTAGGATGCTCATGTGGGTGCCAACCTGTTGTAGCTCCAAACTAGAAGCTATTCAAAACTCCATCCGCAGCTGGATGGACAATGGGATACCCCCAAAAGAAGCACTACCCAGGAAGGAGAACAACTGGGCTACAGGTATATATGATACCTATGACTCTCATAACACAACAAACAAAAAAGACCCACAGGAAAAAATCATGGTATGTGGTTCATTCACTTAAAGTCCTCTACTAAGTGAAGTAAATCACACTGTTGGGAATGGTAGTTCCTCTACTGTGGATGTGTGGAGGGGTTGTTACCATGAAAGGTACAGTGATTTCTGTCATTAGGAGTGTTGGAGGTATTTTTTAAAAATATCTGTGTGTATGTGTTTGTGTGTGCTCCTGTTGAAGAATGCCATGGTCTCTGTGTATGTAGATGCTGGACGACAACTAGGTCTATCCTCATCTTCTACCTGGAGTCAGGGTCTCTCTGTTGCTTGCTGCTGCATGCCAGGCTAGCTGACTCAGAGACTTCTAAGGGTTTCCTGTCTATAATGTCATATAGGTGGCACTGTGATTTTAGGCTAACATACTATCATAGGGATTTACATATGTTTTGGGTATCCAAACTCATGTTCTCACTCTTGTGTGGTAAGTGTTTTACCCACTGAACCATCTCCACAGCTTTCTGCTTTATGTCTTTATATGGGTTCTGTTCCATAGGTATGATTAGTTTGTGGAAATCCATTAATTTTATATATGTGGAATATGTGCATATTTCTATATGGAGACTATAATTCAATAAAACAACAAGAACCAAGTAAGATAGGAAGGTAAGCATCCCTCTTGTCTGCCAGTATTTCCAGCGCTGGGGATAAAGTAAAGACCTAAAGACAAGATCTTGGTCTCCATGGGGGTCTGTTTAACAGGCAGCAGAGGAAGCAAGGAAGAAGGAAGCTGGTGCCAGTCATCTTCCAGTCGTGGTGGCAAATGAAGCACATCTCATCACTTTATATAGAGGAAGTGTCATTCTGGCTCATGCCATTAGAGATTCAGTCCATAGTCTTTGGCCTCATAGTTTAGGGGGTCCGTGGTAAGACAGTGCATCATGGGAGGAAGAGAGGGAGTTGGACACCTTGTCCCACAGGAAGAGAAGGGGCTGTGCTTCCTCCATGCTCTTTAAGGTTATTCCCCAATGATCTAACTAACTTGTGCCCACCAGATTCTATTCACTAAATTCAATCAATGGAGTCACAGGCTGGAGACCAAGCCTTCAACTTATGGCTCCGTGAGGTACACTCCAGGTCCAGGTTATTTCAGTTAGCAGGTTCTGTATTAAGCATGCAGCTGTCTTGTAGGTTTCACATATTTCTTTGTGCTCACAAGTTCTCATAGAGCTAATAATTAGAATGCAAGTCTTCTTTCATGTTGTCTTAAAGATCTTTCGACTTTTTTTTCCCTAATACATAGTCTCATGTGTCCCAGGCTGACTTTCAACTCACTATATAGCCAAGGGAAATCTTCCACTTCTGATCCTCCTGCATCCACCTCCCCAGTTCTAAGTTTACAGGGGTGCATCAACTATGCCTGATTTATGAAGTGCTTAGGATTGAGCCCAGGGCTTCATATGAACCCTGTGAGCATTCTACCCTCTGAGCTACACCCCCAGCCTACTTCTTTCAAAGATATTTTATCTCTCTTATTTTCTCTTGTCTTGACAGTCTGTTGATTTCCAAGTGGCTTCAGACTCATTTTTGATCAGCCTGTGAATGGACATGTGCCAATTACCACAAAGGGTTGAGTTCTCATAAAGGAATACAAGCACAGCAAAGGCAGAAAAGCTTGCTGTGACAGCCAGTGGGGTATGGGGCCTGTCACAACCATTTGAGTGACCCTCGTAGAGTCTGTTTCCAAAAGAAAGGCTGTTTGCTTTCTAAGATTGGTTAGTTACCCAATCAGGGACCTCAGCCACACATGCACAACCATATTTGATAACATTATCACATTTTTTTTCAATTTGTACTACAATAGTCTTCCAGAGAGAAAGGAAATTTTAATTATTATGCTTAATTGGACAGAGAGAACTACTTCAAAAGGGAGGATGTGGGTGGGTGTTACAACATGTTTTGATGGGGTAAACAGAGTCCAAAAATCAATTGGAAAGGGTTGAGGAGAGGAGGGAAGAACTGGATGGGGATGTGCCAGCACTTGTTACTGGGACTACACACAAGTGCTCAGGAGAAGCAAAGGAAGATGCTGACTAGAGAGAGAATGCTATGTGTTTCATTTTAATTCCTTTGAGTGTGTCAAACGTCCCTACAGCAATGAGAAGTGTATGAAGCCACTCAGTTGGGATTATAAGGAGGTTAACTGTGTTACTTAATATTCTATGATCCAGGGTTAGTCCCTTAATGGAACTTGCAGGCATGTTTTCTATTCTGTATGGTGAGTGTGTGACCCTGTTCAGTGTTCTGCAGCATAGCTCTGGCCACAGGCTGCTGATGATTGGAGGAGGGAAGAACATGCCTCCATCAGAGAGCCAGTAGTATAATGTAGCCAGCCACAGCTGACTTATTGGTCAAGAGGTAGGCATCTCACCCAAGCTGGGCCTATTCTGTCTCCTAGAAATCTGGATTGGGTGGGTCTATTTGGTTTGGATATATAATGTACCTATGGATTCACATCTGAACACGTGATCCTCATTTGTGTTGGAGGGTTGTGGACAGGTTAGGGGATGGAGACTCATTGGAGGAAGCAAGTAACTGGGGTTGGGCCTTCAGGTTTTCTAGCCCAGCCCCACTTCCTGTCTACTGACTGTTTTTTTGACAGTGAATACAATGTGTCCAGTTGCTGTGCATTCTGCCAGCACAGACTGTATCCAATATCCTCAAATAATAAGCCAGGATAAACCCTTTCACCCTTCAGTTGTTTCTTGTCACCTGTTTGGACACAGAAATAAGAAATGTAATTAATTCATGGTCTTGGACAAGTTCTTCCCCCATTGACTTGTGTCTTTCTGGAATTTGTTGACTTTCTCCTGTTATGTGCAGTACTCTGCTGGAGAAATGAGTTGTGTGTGTGTGTGTGTGTGTGTGTGTGTGTGTGTGTGTGTGTGTGTGTAGTGGGAGGCACATTTTTTGAGAATGTTAAGGTCATTTTTGCCTTTGTTTCCTCCACTCACAAGGCCCTGCAGTCTTCTTGTTTGTTCGTGTTTTTTTTTAATGTTTATTTATTACTTCAAGTTACATCTCCATCATAGTGTCCTCTTTCCACCCCTCCCAGTTCCACCCTCCCACCATCTCCTCCCTCTCCCACCCATCCTACTCCTCCAATGTGGAGTGTCCCTACATATCAGCCCCTCTCAGCACAACAGTTATATGAAGGCTACAAGCTTCCTCTTGCACTGGGGGCCTCCATGTAGCACCCCTAAAGTAAATTTTCCCATTAACAGGTAACAAAGTCTATGTTCCTGATCCTTTCGGTGTGTTCATTGTAGGATAGTTATCCTATACTATATGGCTAAAATCCAATTATAAGTGAGTAGATGCTATGTACATCTTTCTGAGTCTGAGTTAGCTCACTCAGAATGAGCCTTTCTAGTTCCATCCATTTGGCTTCGAATTGCATGATTTCCTTATTTCTGATAGCTGATTAGTATTCCATTGTGTAAATGTACCACATTTTTTTATCCATTAATTTGCCAAGGGGCATCTGGGTTGTTTCCAGTTTCTAGCTATAAAAAAATAAGGCTTCTATGAACATAGGTGAGGATATGTCCTTGTGGTTTGGTGAGAAACTGTTTGGGTAGATACCCATAAGTGGTATGGCTGGGTCTTGAGGTAGAGCTATTCCAAGTTTTCTAAGATATCGCCAGACTGATTTCCATAGTGGTTGTACAAGTTTGCACTCCCACCAGCAATAAAGGAGTGTCCCCTTTCTCCACAACCTTGCCAGCATATGCTGTTATTTGAATTTTTGATCTTAGCCATTTTGGCAGGTGTGAGATGGAATCTCAGAGTTGTCTTGAGTTGGATTTCTCTGACGATTAAGGATGTTGAGCATTTCTTCAAATGTCTCACTGCCATTAGAGATTCCTCCTTTGTGAATTCTCAGATTAGCTCTGTTTCCCATTTTTTGAATGGATTATTTGGTTTCTTGGAGTTTAATCTCTTGAATTCTTTATAAATTGTGGATATTAGCCCTCTGTTGGAAGTGAGGTTGGTAAAGATCTTTTCCCAATCTGTAGGTTGCCATTTTGTTCTAATGACAGTGTCCTTTGCCTTACAGGCATCACCAGCTGTACTACAGAGCAATAGTAATAAAGACAGCGTGGGACTGGTATAGAAACAGACCAGTGTGTAACCGAATTTTTTAATTATTATTTATTTACTAACAATATTTACCTACAACAAATACCAACAACGTCTTAACTATTAATCCTACAAATTCCTACAATCCCTTTAACCTAACCATTAATCAATCCTATTGACAATTATTTTCCTAACCTTTTAGAAGGATACAGTCTCTGGGGGCAGGTCCTCAGTCATCAGGAACACAGTCTTTGTTGTAGATTCTTTAACACACTTAGCAGTCCTTTTTCTGGAATATCTCAGATGTAGGTTCGTCAGGGTAAGTTGGTTATTGCAGTCTCATCTTAAATAAGGCTTGATGCTTTCTTCTCTCTGGGAAACCTCAGCCCCTTCACATCAGCAACTCTGCCACTCTACCTCAGAGTCCTTAAAGCCAGGCACAGTTTCCTTTTGGCCACTGTTCAGACAGATCAAACCCCTCTAGGCAAAAGCTGAGCCACAGGGTTTAGTCCTTGGCCTTTTGGTGTCTTGCTCAGGCTTTCTTTGCTCACCAGCTTCTTTCTGCCTCAGGGAGATCTGGCCATCAAATGATGGCCAGCACTTTTTTCAGCAGGACTCTCGGAGCTCTCTAGCATCAGGGGCCTCTTCTTTTTTATGGGGCTCCATGCACTGTCCTTAAATAGTAGGAACTCTGTTTCAGTTTAATTTGGGCTCTGCCCACTTAGCAGCTGAAAACAATGTCAGGCCAGATACTTTTTTTCTTTAACTCCATTAAGTCTTTCCTGTTTTTCTGACTTCAACCTTGTTTTTCAGTCCATTAAGTCTTTCCTGTTTTTCCTGACTTCAACCTTGTTTTTTGAGTCCATTAAGTCTCCTGTTTGTTTCCTGTTTTCACCTGACTTCATCCTTGTTTTTCAACAAGCTGATGAGCTAAATCACTCACAGCCAAGTTGATCTTCATGCCCCCGAATTAAGAGACTGTATCAGATACCCCTATATATTTTCTAAATCTAATTTAATTATTCTAACTCCCTACACCAGTGGATCAATGAAATTGAATTGAAGATCCAGAAATGAACCCACACACCTATGGTCACTTAATTTTCTACAAAGAAGCCAAAACGACAATGGAAAAAGGACAGCATCTTCAACAAATAGTGCTGGTCTAACTGGATGTCGACATGTAAAAGAGTGAAATTAGACCCATACTTATCACCTTGCACAAAACTTAAGTCCAAGGGGATCAAAGACCTTAACATAAAGCCCGACACACTAAATCTAATAGAAGAGAAAGTGGGGAAAATCCTCGAACTCATTGGCACGTGACAACTTCCTGAACAGAACACCAATTACACAGGCTTTACGACCAACAATCAATAAATGGGACCTCATGAAATCATTTTTTTTTAAATTCCAGGAGAGAAAACATTATTTCACATGAAATGGCAGAGTAGATTTCTGTACTTGGAAACCTGGTTCATGTCATTCCCTGATTTCACAGAGACCCTTCTGTTAACAACAACAGAGGCTACCACTAAACAAACTCAAGTCGGGAGAGTCAGCTCAACATTCTGTTGTACTGAAGTAATCTTTAATAATAATAATAATAATAATAATAATAATAATAATAATAATAAATGGAGTAAAGAAATACTTTAGAGTTCAAAGAAAAAGTTTGTGTCTCACACTACACTGGATTCGTATTTCATTTGATGAAGATGATTGTAGATATTACACCACTTGAAGGCTGAAGGGTCTTCTAGCTCTTTCTTTTTCTGCCAAAGGAAACTGGAACACGGTGGGTTGAGACTCCCTGCAGATTCCTCCACTTAGCAGCTCTAACGGGAATCTTCACTTAGGAAAGCAAACACCTGCACACAGCAGCCACCAAACTGAGCTCAGTTTAGTGGGTCACATTCCAGAAAATGAGAGTCCAAGGTGAAGGAGTGTGTGGGAACCTTTCCAGCACATGGAGAATGGAGTCAAGAACCCAATTTGGTTCCGAAATCAAATTCCATCGTGTGCTTTCTTATTGCTGGAAAGTTGTGTTTCAGCCAATACTTGAGAAATTTGCATTTTATATTTGTTGTTATTCTTCCTTTTCATCTTCTAAACTCAGAAGTCTTCCTTCCCCCATAACTATTCACTTGTGTCTGTTTGTGGAGGGTCGTTTAGGTCAAGGCTGAGTGAGCAGGTGTCTTGGGACAATGACAGTGTTTTCCCCCAACTACTAGAAAATGCTTTGAACTGGTAAGACTGGTACATGGGTGAGGGTATACTTCTGAGGTGATGCTGCCAAAAGGGAGATAAATTCCGTGAGACAAACTCACCTGGCCATAGGGACTGGAAGACAGGCCAGGTGTTTGTGCTGTTTCTCCATGCCAGAGGGTGCTTCTCTGAATTTTAGTGCCATTTCTCAGGTAGGTGAGGTGTTTAGCCACCCTAAAACTCTGAGTGTGTCTTTACAAAAGGGGGAGACAGGCTTATCTTCATTGTTACAAGGGCTCAGTGAAAACCGGTACATGTGAAATGGCAGGATAAGTACTCCCTCCATTTTAGTTACTAATGGCTGTAAAGAGTGTACTTTGGGGGCAAAGCCATGACTTTTGCATATCCAAAAGGAGAGTGTGTCAAAGATCTTATTCAATCCACTGTTAAATGATTATGAAAGGGGGAAGTCAAAGACAAAATTAATTTAAAGACCAGGAACACTGAAGTCCAATGCTCTAAACAGTGCAGTTTTTTTCTTACTTGGGAGGCACAGAGTAATTCTTTTCACTTGTTCCAAATTTCCTGACATGGCTATGTATAATTATTATCAATTCTGAGCTGAATTCCCCCATCCAAGCCTACCTATCAAGAGGGCTGTACTTCTCACATAAATCTGTTGTGCTTGAAGTCCACATTTATATTCTAAATAACCCCACCCATTCAGGTACATTGTACAATGGTGTCCTACTGTTGCGACCCCTCATTAAACACCTTTTAATTCTTGACCATAATTTACCAGGTAGGATTAGAGTCAAAGAGTGGGAAATATGATGAGGAGAAAAAAAGAAAAGAAGAAAGAACACTGGAAGTGGTACTGTTAGTTAGTTAGCCTTTTAGAAAATATTGGTGCAATGAAAACTAAACCCACTCTTGGCAGTGTGCACTCAAGTAGGAAAGCCCATTTGATGCAGGAAACTGAACTCAGCCTTTCATTTTCAGCAATTTAATCAAATCTCTTTTGCTCTCTCAAATATTTATTTAGCCTCCTGTAATTTATGGTAACCATGGCACTTAGTATTACCCAGGTGTTAAATCTAATACAAAATGACAAAAAGAAAGAGAGAAAGAAAGAAAAGAAAAAGAAATAATAAAAGAATAGTAAAACAGCATCAAGTGATGCCCAAGAGAACCTATTAAGTGGATTTTATTTAAATAATCAAATTCAACAGATTGAAGCAGAATTCTTTAAAACACAAGTTCAACTTGAAAGAGATTGGCTCATGCTGGAGCAGGCAGCTTACTTGCGAGCTGCCCGGATCATTAATTTTAATAATTTTTTTCTTCCTACTTCTCAGCAAGACTGCTTGGTTCCTTGCTCCTTTTTCTTGTGCCACAGTGAGATCAGATAGATATTAGGATCCCTGCTTGAGAGATACATTGTGGCATCAGGGACTTGTAAGTGGATGTAGTCAGGGCTGCTGTAGACACAAGACTCTTGTTTATCTCTCTTCTCTGGAACCCAAGACATTTGCTATGAAGAAGCAGGTGATTTCATAATTTAGCCTTGTAACCTTGAAGCTCTCACCACCTCTCATCCTGTTTAACATATGTTTGAGTCCCCTCCCCTGCACCTGTAAGCATTGATTCCATGCACACTTTCAGGCTCAGCTTGCACACTTGGGTAGCAACCTCCACTCCATTACAGGAAAGAAACATTGTAGTCATGAAGATGATAGTCTATGGCCCTAATGGTCAGGAAAATAGTAATCAACATCTCATACCTGTCAGGATGGCGATGACCAGAAAAACAAGAGGTGACACATACTGACAAAGATATGGAGAAACTGGAAGGCTTGTATCATGTTGACGGAGCAAGAACAGTATGCAAGTTCCATCAAAAGTTAAAAGTGTAACTCTCATATGACCCAGAAATCTAAAAACCCTCCAGTTCACTGTAACAATAGTGACTATAGCCCAGCATGAGGAATTAGCCACGCTCATAGACAGATGATCAGATAAGTAAAATGCAGTAAATGCATTGTTGTTTAAAAAAAAAAAAAACTAAAATATCCCATTTGTTTGATTTTACCAGTGAAGACCCAGGAGCCAGATGCTGGGTTGAAGACCTGCTAGCTCAGAGAGGCAGAGAAAGCACCCAGCTGACCTTCCTACTCTACCGACATCCCAGGAGGAAAAAACCTGCTGGCTCACCCAGCTGACTTTTCCTACTCAGCTGACATCTCAGAAGGAAAAAGCCTTTTCTCCTCCTCCACACTGTCTTAAATACCCTTCAGCTAAATGTCCCCCCTTTCCGGTTACTTATGCTCTCTCCATCTCAGCTGGTTGCTTGCTCTGCCTCTTGACCTAAGGTTGACTTTATTTAGCTCTTGGATTGAAGGTGTGTACTAGGGCTGAGCCCACACCACAAGCACTTGTTTACAGTAAACAGAACGCTCTAGGATCAAAGGCTGAGCCAAAACACAATTAGAAACAGGTTTTTCCAGTACACAATCTCAGAGTTCACAACGGGATCAAACACCCTGCAACAATGCACACAATGAAATATTATTTGCCTGGAACAAGAACCTTTCTGCAGTATACAGATAACATGACTGAACTTTGGACCACACTAAGCAAACCAAAGGAAGCCAGATACTGGGTAAACATGACAAGAATTCACTAGCACGAGGTGCCAGAAACAGTCGCAGTCGCAGAAGCACACAACGGCATGGCAATTTGCACGGGGGCCGAGGGCAGAGGGAAAGAACAGATGCCAGGAAGCAGATGTAAATTCAGTTAAACAAGATGAAGACATCTCAGCGGTGTGCAGCGCAGTTCCGCTTCGATGATCAGCAAACCTGTTACACTCTTTAAAATGTGTAGAAGGCTAGGTGTCACGGGAATATGGACGTTTTCATGATACAGTCAAAGTTACAAAACAGAAAGAGAAGGAGAAGCTGGGGCTGTGGAGGTCAGAGGGCCACCTGGTTAGCTGTGGATCAGTCCTGGAGGCTGACTAGAGTGGCGGACAAAACTCTCTTCAGGAGGACCGGACACTGGACTCTGGGTGCGGCTCTACCTCTTCCAAAGGACTTGACCTTAGGGTGATGGGTGGGGGGGTTGTGTTTGCGCTCCTCTGCTTGCCTAACACTATTTGAAGTAATTCAGTTGGTGGAGAACGACCACTACTGGCTGCAGCGTGTGACGCAGGTTTGTTGACTTGCTCTTACACAGTGCGTCCACGTAATTCCTTAATGTCTCTCGGCATTAGTTCCCATAGCAGTAAAGTGGTACGGCAACATCTCACAGGCTTGCTTCAAGAACGATCTGTCAGGCATTTAACACGCCTGGAAAAAAAATATGGCATGCTCAATAATGCCCTTTTGCTGGTGTTTCATTTATTGCTATGTTTTCTATTATTTCAGCATCAAGTCTTTTATGAATGAAGCATTCTTATTTTTTTTTCTATTCTTCTATCTAAATATTAGAAGGAGAAGAACATGAAAGGTAAACACGAGTGCTCAGTTTCTAATTTTTTATGCTGTATAAACTAGGTGATTAAAAAAAACCCCACAGAATACAAAACAAACAAATAGTGAAAAAAGATTTAATTGATGTGCCATGCTGGGAAGAACAAAGGAATCAGTGACCCCAAGTCTGTCTTGAGAATATTGACATAAACTTCAGGGATTTGTTTTGTTTTGTTTGCGGAGATTATAGATGATGATGATGATGATTACGAGACAAGATCTTAATCATTGATCTAGCTGGCTTGACACTCACCCTATGGCGAAATCTTCCTATCCTAAGTCTCTCACATCTTGAGATTTTAGGCACAAGATACCACATACAGATGAGTATTATGTCTAAGGAGAGAAACATTGTTTCAGGAGACAAAGGTCTATGTCCTTAAGCAGTCTTTGTCAAGGTGTGGCCTGGGGTACCATTTATACTACACCAGACACCTTCATGAGTTGATAATGTGACATGCTCTTGCTTTAGGTGCATTCATGATGCCGTTTGAGATGGTCTTAACCTCCCAAACCTCATGCCTCAGCCTTCCAAGTGCTGAAGTCACCACCATGCACTACCATGCCTGCTCTTTCTTGTGGTGTTTCCTCATGGATGCAAAAATAATCTTGTTGGCCTCTTGTACTAACCTGGAACCATGTATTTCTATCCAATAGCCCTGAGTGAATACACGGATTCAAAACCCCAGGCCCCCCTAGGAGGGTGGGTAAGGTTCCTGTTCACCTTCTCCAGGGAACATGGCTGTGGCCCCGTCACAGAGGAATTTCTCTTGGGGGTTTGTCTTAGCTTTTCTGTGATCTTAGAAGCACATCTGGTACCAAGGTAGATTTGTGAAAAGGGAGCCAAACCTATACCGATTAGAAATCATTACTTACACACGAAGAGGGTAATCAGATTACCTGTGTTGGCGTACTGCATTACTTTTCATTAGCACAGAGTCAAGGATGCCCGCATTTCACCCAGTGGGTGAGGGCACTAACTCTTCAGTAGCAGTTTGAGGTGTGTTTAGTTGCTTTTCCAAGACATTGGTGCATTCATTGGCCCTGAGGCAAAGTGTGTGATAAGACAGTTGTGGTTGTTGTTGTTGTTGTTGATGGTGGTGGTGGTGGTGGAGTGTGTGTGTGTGTGTGTGTGTGTGTGTGTGTGTCTTGTACATACATGTCTCTGTACATGTGTGTCTATGGTTGTGCATATGCATGTAGAGGCCTGGGATTGAGTTTGAGGGTCTTCCTCTATCCCTCTCCAAGTTATTTTTTGAGTCTGTGTTTCTCAGTGAATCTGGAATTCACCAGTTGTCTAGACTGACTGGGAAGCAAGCTTGAGGGATCTTTCTCTCTGCCCCCCCTGATCTCCAGTGCTGGGATTATGGGTGTGCTACCACAGTTAGCTATTTAGACAATGCTGGGTGTCTGAAGTCAGTATTTCATGCTTATGCAGCAAGTGCTTTGCTAAATGAGCCATCTTCCAAGTCACTGGGATATATGTATTCTAAAATGTCTATAGTGAACATGTAACAGTTTTATTTCCTCTAGAATTATTCATTAAAGAATACAGTATGACATTTACACAGTTATTGTCTGGAGTGTTGTAAGTAATATAGAGGTGATCTAAAATATTTGGGATGATATATAGTAGGATACAAGTAAAGACTACACTATATCATCTGTCTACCTATCTCATTATTTATCTATCATCTATCTATCTATCTGTATCTATCTTCTATCTATCTCTATCATCTATCTGTTTGCCTATCTATCTATCATCTCTGTCATCTGTTTATCTATCAATCTGTTATCTATCTGTCATCTATCTGTTTATCTATCTATCCATCCATCTATCTATCTATCTATCTATCTATCTATCTATTATCTATCATCTGTCTTTCTACCTATCTTCAGAATTTGCTGATGTTGGAGTTTACAGAGAGGCATAGAGGGGCCTGTAATTAACCTTCTCCCTCCTTTGTGTATCAGGGGATAAATGTATCCTCTGTGCATTGGACAGGTGTGTGTGTGTATGTGTGTGTGTGTTAGAGATAGAGACGTGTGTGTGTGTGTGTGTGTGTGTGTGTGTGTGTGTATGTGTGTGTGTGTAAGAGACAAAGAGATAGAGGCAGAAAGAGACACACAGAGAAAACAAAACCTTTGTACAACTCAGTCCCATTCTGTTCATATTCTCCCTGCTTTGCTATTTCAGTAGACTTACACCTGCTTCTGTTTAACCCATTCTCACTATTGGAGTAATAATGGTGGGAATGCTGCTACTAAAACAAAGTCTATGAATATTCCTTAGCATAACACCAATAATTAGCTATTAATTAATATTCCAAAGGATAACTGACTTTTAACACATAGAAACAGACCTCATGCCTCTGCCAGACATTTTATTGGTCCCAAAGGTGACATTGTCTGGCCAAGGAACAAAGAAGGTAATTACTCCCTCTAAGCTTTGAAAACATGGAGGAGGAAAATGATCAAATCCATTTTTACCATTAAAAATTAGAAAGTTATGATCTTTTTGCAAACCCATGTGTGTCTACTGTAAAAAACTTAGGAAACATAAAAAGCAATTCTCTTTTATTTTATTTTATGAGTGTGGGTGTTCTGCCTGTATACATGTCTGTACACCAAGTGTGTGCCAGGTACTCACAGAGGCCAGACAAGGGCATCAGATCCCCTGAGACTGGAGTTACAGAAAGTTGTGTGGTGCCTGACTTGGGTGCTTGGAACTGGACTCAGCAACAGGCTCTCTTAACTACCCAGGTATCTCTACAGCCCTTTCTGTTGATATTTAATGTGTCCTAAGAATAGTAGTTATATTGGCCTTTGAAGTTCAGGATATGCCACTTGGGATCAAAGCAAAGAAGACTCTTATTTATTTATATACTTACTTATTTAGTACTCATGAATTTTTTTTTTTTTCTGAATTTGGCCTCAGAAACTTTTCCAACCCCAGGTCAGTAAGATTCGTAAAATCTCCTAAGATTGGTACATGAGCTTAAACCTATTTTTTTTAAATGTCTTATGCCTTTCTAATGCCCATAGTAGGCCCCTATACTAACCTATGTGGAAGCGTGGACACAGGTTCTAATAAAAATGTGCCAACGTACCCACCCTGAACACCCAGGAACCTTATTGAAGCGATGGTATCCATGGCAGCATCTGTAAAAGGTGAAAATCTCGGATAACAATCCAAAGATGTTTTCTATAGCTTCCGGGAACGGTGACACCAGACTAAGAAGTGAGAAGGACTTCAGAGGACAACCAGAGTCCCCAGCTCTGAAGCTGGCTCTAATCTGAACAGTTTACGTGCAAATTTTCCAAAGCAGACTTTTGTGGTGACAATACTCAATACCCACCATTTCATGTTAAGCCTGCATGCTTTCCAAATAAGGTGTCCTCCATACTTCTAAATTACCAAGTATGAAAGCTGTAATTTCTATGCTCCCGAGGGGCAGAGAGTAATTCAGACATGAAGTCATTTTAATAGAAACCATTCCTCTTTTCTTGGCAAGAGAAGAATTTCAGTAGAATTTTTTCAAAATTACGAAATACCCTTTCCCGGAGGATCTGTGCTGGCACTTAGCAGGTTTCTCATTTCATTTAACACAAATATTTCGATCCTCCAGGGGAAATCTACTCAGTTACAAGTGTCTGCGTTGCTGTCTCCCAAAGATAGATGAGGTGCTTTCCCCCATAATGGACACAGAAGAGGTAAGGGTGGAGGAAAATGATCGTGAACCTAAGAAGAAATTTCTAAAAACAAACTACTTGCCCAAGCCCTGCAGATGGGAAAGTCTTCCAGTTCTATTTCATTTTCTTCAAGGGATGTTTGCAAACAGGAGGATTTTGTTCCTGAAAATCTGCTTGCAATGGCTCCCTCCTCCTTCCCCAGGTCAGATGATTGTACTATCTTCCTGTGTCACTGAATGAAAAGAGATCTGGAAGCTGTATCTGGACTTAGTGACAAAGGGCTCTTGGGTTGGGCAAGTGTGTTTGCTCCAGGTCAGTCAGAAAGAATGTCCTCCATTTGATTCCTTGAACAGGACCCAGCTCCACTAGAACCAGCACACTTTGTTTTACAAATTATTTTATTTTCACTTTGTGCATATGGATATTTTATCTGTCTCTGTGTTTGTGCCTTCCTTGGAGGCTTCAGATTCCCTTCAAGTAGAGTCACAGCCAGTTGTGAGCTGTAACGTGAGTGCTGGGAATTGAACCTGGGTCCTCTGGAAGTGAGTAGTCAGGGCTTTATTGAGCTATTTCTCCAGTCTGGCTAGCATCCTTTTAAAGAATGCACAATTTATTACCAGTGTCTAATCCAGCAATGTCCTCAGCCCCCAAGGACTTCTGAAACAGTACTTAGATCTGTCTGTACCAATCATGGTTAAAAATGCTAATTCACCCCACTGAAAATTCCAGTGGCGTTTCCCATGTTTCTATATAATAAATCAGTTTTGTGATGGGGTGTAAATGGGCTATATTATGATATTATATTGGCCAGTGAGCCTGCAGAAGACTCCGGATTTGAGGGAACTAACTTAGTGGTGGCATTGTCAGGGACTATAAAATTCTAGGAAACTTCTGGAAGTAGGTAGGTATTTGTGTTCATCAAAGTGGAAATGTCTCTGTTTTTTAGCTCTGAAATGTTGATATTGCCAACTTTGGCTTATGGACTTTGTGTGTGTGTGTGTGTGTGTGTGTGTGTGTGTGTGTGTATGTGTGCATGTGCATTGCATGTGAGTGTGTACTGGCATTTGTGTATGTGTAAAAGGCTTTTTTTTAAGTGGAGGAGATACTACACTAGCTTTCAATTAGACTCCATCTTCAAATACATTTGTGTTCAAAGTCTCTTCTACAGTCCCTAACATCCTAACCTTAAGCATTGGCTCTTGGGTCTCTGTATTTGAATTAAAAATTCTAGACTCTAGAAACATGAAACCACAGACGACGAGTATCTTTTCATCATTTTACTGTGGGATGATCACAGTGTCTGGGTGTATAGGGATCAATAAATATTTTGGTCCCAGCAGTCTAGAAGGCTAGCAGTGCAGGGGATGGCTTTAGCTGGGCTCTTCAGTTCTGCTCCAGTCACACAACATGCCTACGGTGGACTCATGTCTGCTATAAAGATGCAAGGTCAGAAGTGACCTAGTTCACTAGCAGTCAGCTGTCACAGTGGTCTTTGGAAAGCTGGAATTTGCCTGAGGAATTGACATTTCTGAGAAAGGTAATTGCCAGATGTTTTTACATGAAGCTACTGGCCCTTTTTGAGGACAGGAAAAGCCACTTTCTAAAACTAACAGCAGATATTTTAAAATAAAATTGTTTTGAAGTTGGATTCTTGTGACCAGTCAATTTCTTAGAATTTTTGAAAAGTTGTGTGAAAAACTACGATAGAACCATTTCGAATTTGACTTCAATGAGGATCTTCCTAAGAAGGCCATCTTTATTAGTCCAGCAGCCTGTTCTCATTCTTACTATTCTTTAGCTACCAAGGCCCAGAGGAAATCATCCCCAAAGTCAAGGGCATCATTTAGGGCTCCTTCTAATGAGGCTGGAATGGGTGTTGTATTTCCTATGGCCAATTTTAGGCTACTCAAGGGTTTGCATTGACACAGGTCAATATTACAAACATGCACCATTCAGATGTCTCCTGAGATGTGGGGTAAGAGCATATTGTTCAGCTACATCCATCTCTGCTAAAGAACTAATGAATAACATTAGTTAGCACCTACAGATAACAGAAAGTATATTTTGAGCATATGCTATGGATTAAACTCTGTGCTGAGCATTTCCTACATAATCTTCACCACAATAATCTTTATGCATCTCTACAATACCTTTTTATATGAGAACAAAATGAGGTTCATAGAGGTTAGCGTCCAAAAATCTTGTTGCTATTACATGGGAGTTGTCAAGATTGAAGGGAGGTTTCCTTAACTCCAAGCCTATCTTTTTCATGTTTTTATACCTGGCTATTTCCAGTAACACCTTTTGTTTAGTGATTTAACTGGTCAAAGATATCCTTATCTACTTGCACACAAAGGATTGCTCATGAAGGATATGCTTTTTCACATTGCCTTATGGGTAGAAGATGGAGGGAAAAAGCAGTTATTAAATAGCTGATACAGGTTCAGGCATGTCGGAAAAGATCACACTGGGCTGGAGTCTGCATCCTCAGGACCTTGTTTCCCATGTTGGTACGTTAGACTAATGGTATCTGGCCTCCAGTGGACTTACTGTGCAACTGTACCTGGCATAAAAGAACAAATGACCTAATACATCTCAGAAAGAGTGAATCAGACACATAAAATCAGCCAAGTCTTCCAGACTTCCTACCTATCAGGGTTTTACATAAATGCAGCAGCCAAGCATGTTTGTAAAGCAAAACCTTAGAACTTAATATCCAATTCATATGTTAGCCCCATTCATGAGTGCATAAGCCAATACATAATTATAAAATTTAGTGTCAACGTATTGAAAAGGGAAGACCTGCCCACTGTGGGTGGCGCTATTCCCCTGGTCAGCGGATCTTGGGTCGCATAGAAGTAGAGAAAGTGAGTTGAGCAGTGGCTCTACTCCTTGTGTCTGATTGAGGACCAGCTTCCAAAAGCTCTTGATGCTGTCCTTCCCTGCTGTGATGGTCCCTGCTGTAACCTGAAACCGTGAGCGAAAACCAACTCCTTTTTCCCCTAAGGTGCTCTTGTGCAGGTGTTTTATCACCAGAAATGAAACTAAGGCAAGCCCACAATTCACACCAATGTCTTAGCTTAAAAGTTGGTCCCCATTTGAACTCTTGTCAGCTGTAAGGTAGGCAAAGTGTTATTTTACGCTTAACATGAGAGATTGTTCTAGAAGACTGTATTGTAGATTATTAGTTAGTGGGAAGCTGGAAGACATTAATTTAGCTTGAGAGAAAATACTGACTTATATCTACTGACCTTTTGCTAAAACATGTTGGCCCAGGACAGTTAACATGATTTATTTTTAGCTTTTTACCTGGACACTGCCTAAAGAAACCCACTGGGATGTACTGTCCCAGAATCCAACCAGAGAAAGGGTCTCACTGTGTATCCTGTTATTATCAAGGGAGGGAGACTTCCTCTCCAAAAGGCAATTGGCACAATCATGCTACGCAAGATCGTTCATAGCTTGTTAGGATCGAGTGTTGAAAGTACATTTCACAAGATAATGAAGTTGTTTCTCAGGACTAAAATAACTGGTTATCCGACTCTGGTTCATCCCACACTTAGGTGTATCACACACAAGACTGTCAAAATAAATAACTTATGTGGAATGTGTCAGCGTTCACCACAGGCTGATGAGAAATGTGAAGGATTGCAGAAAGCAAATCAGAGTGGCTGAGTGAGGAGAAAATAATGGTCCATGTCAGCCAACGGACAGCCGCCCAGCAAGAGAGATGAAAGCTTGGTGAAACGTTAAAGTATCCACATCCCCGTTCCTGTAGCTTTCAGTGAACAAATAGGGCCACATACGGGCACACCAAAAATGTCAGTTTGAAATAAATCCCTGGCTGCGCTAGTGTCTTGGGAAGCTGGCTGTGTAATTTACAAAGGTGACAAGCAAAGCCGTAAAGGTAAAATGGGGGTTTTCAATCATGTAGTGTAAGAGGAGTGGGAGAAAAATCATACACGATTCCAGAAAATACACTTCTATTGGGTAACAGGTGGCATTAAAAAAATCACTGCCTGCTCCAAACAGGAGTTGCAGGAATGGATTTTCAATCTTACTCATTGAATGGAAAATTATTTTAAAGGAAGTTTTAGGGCAGGTTCAGGCAGCATCCAAGTGGAAATGTGTTTAGGGAGATTGGGGGGCCGGGAAGCATAATGCTGCTGCTGCTGCTGCTGATGGTGGTGGTGATGATGATAATATTGCTAGTGGTAGAGGAGGAAGAAATACAAGAAAAAAGAGGTGAGGGATGAGGGATGATGATGAGGAATTAATATTGCTTTTCCATCTAAATAAACAACTGGGGATCTACATAAAATACATACAAACATTTGAAGCTCAATTAGCAGAGGAGGTCTGGATGGGACGATGGTCCTGAGCAAATATTCCAGGGCTGACAACATTGTCTTAATGGCAGCCATCTGTCTCACTTGTCGCCCAAATGGGACACTTGTATATTCAACCAGCCAGTGAAACACCAGCCGTTTTGCCCTCCTTGGTGTGCACCCAAAGAGCTGAGACTTTATGGGGCACACTTCAAGCCAAATGACCACACAGAGGACCCCATTCTGTCTGATTTGGGATAGTAAAGTCTGAGGGCTAACAGCAAAGGCAGTTGGACCTTTGTTGAAGCTCTGGATGCCCCCCACCCCCGGAGTTTCATCTGTCTGTGTAAGAATAATCAGAATTTAGACAATTATGTGATTTCTTCCCCAACGTGTAAACCTCTGCATCATCCTGAGGTAGAATGGGTAGAGAAGTAGAAAGGAAAAGCTACATACAGCCAGAGCTTGTGAGCCTAGTAGCGTTTCTTTATAACTTGCAGTATTACAGCTACACGGATTCTGATTGTAACAAAATAGGATAAATAGAATCATATTGGTGGTCAAAGAGCCACTCTGGGGGCAGAAAAATGTAGATCCAAACCTTTCCCTTTTAGGACAAACTGCTTAAGCTTTCTATGCCATTGGGTATAGGGGAATAATGCATATAATATGAATAAGAAGAGGGACTCAATTAATGATGCTTGTCTTAACTGAGTGCTCTCTGCCTCCGGGCTTATGTGAAAGTGTATCTGTAACATCATAGTTAGAGCTGGCCATGGTGAGACAGAAAGGGCCATTCCTGCCCACTTTGGCTAGCAAGGGACTAAGAGAGGATGAAGGACTTCCTCCGCCACAAAGGAAAAAGTGACTGGATTTGACTTAGAGCTAGCACTGTTGCCCCTACCAGTGTGAAAACAACTTCCATGCGATAATTTTCAGTCCAGTCCAGTCCCGAGGTGACACCCAATATATGCCAACACCTGTGATTTTCACAGCTACCTTACATCTACTCTGGAATAAAATGAAAGCTGGCTTCGTTTTTGTTTTTTTTGTTTTTTTTTTTTTTGGTGATGTCTTTTGAATTCTGGGCTACAAATGGTGGCGCAGATATTTTGTCTGGGAAATTGTAAAGGTTATCATTTTATAGGGAAATGAATTAAAGGAATTCAATCAAATATTCATATCCTCCCCACTTTTCTGTAGTTATAAAAAAAGGTTGAGGAAAATCTTGCATGCACTAATCACCTGGCTTTTGAGGAGCCCATGTTTTTGTTATGTCTCAGAGTGAGGACAAATACACGCGTGCTGTAGTGGAGACTTCATTAGATTTTTAACAGAACCAACCGTGTGCCTTTTTAAAAGCCCAAACTGTATCCCAAACTACAAGCTTTTGTTTATTGGACAAACTGGGGTGGACCAAATTTAAGAAAGACCTTTGATGACTCCTGCGCTCCAACCCTCCTTAAGGCTGAATTTGCTTGGGGACTCTATTTCCTTTTATAATTGTACTTTTAAAAATGAGATACCACAAAGATGTTTAAAAGATACCATTTTTTTTTTCAGGCAGATATCCCAGAATCTTGTCATAGGTTAAACTCATTTGTCATTGAAGGCTAAAATGCTGTTAATACACTACCTTTAACTATCCTTCTGGACTCCCCTGGAAATCAGTCTTTCACCCCATCACTAGATGGCATCAGAAACAACAAACATTAAAAGAATTAATAGGAGGATGAAATGGAGACTGGAGAGATGGCTGTGCCATGAAGGCCACACACTGCCCTGGTAGAAGATCCCTGTTTGATTCCCGGCACCCACTCTGCACAGCTTACAAGTGCCTGTGACTCTCGGTCCAGTCAATGTTTCTGGCCTCACTCATGTTGAGAAGTCCATGCGCACATATGCATGATTAAATGGAGTAAATCTCTAGCAAGAGAGAGTAAAATATAGATGCGATTGAGTCAATTTCCCTTGCAAAGTGGTTCCCTGTTCTGGATTAGTTTCATATTTTCTAAAAGATTGGATCTAATGCTTTTGGGAAAACACCATTTTGCAAGCTTAGCTTCTTTCCTTCTCCCACACACTCCTCCTTTTCCTTCCTCTACTTCTCCCTCTCCACCTCTTTTTCTTCCTTCTCCTCCCACCTCCTGCTCCTCTTCCTCCTCTTCCTCCTCTTCCTCCTCTTCCTTCCTTCTCCACTGCATTCTTCTTCCTTCTCCTCATTCTTTCCCCCAAACCCCTCTCATTTTTTTGTTTGTTTGTTTTTGAGATAAGGTCTGTTTAGACCAGGCCGATCTGTAACTCACTATGTTGTCAAGGGCAACCTTGAACTTCTGACTTCTTTGTTTCACCTTGCTAATGCTGGGGTAGCGGGCACATGCCACCAAGAAAGCCTGATTTATGCTATGGGATAAAACCCAGGGCTTATCTGGAGACCCAGCCATTCCACTTCTGGGTATCCATCCAAAAGATTCCTCACCAAACCACAAGGACGTTTCCTCATCTATGTTCATAGCAGCCTTATTTGTGATTGCTAGAAACTGGAAACAACCCAGATGTCCTTCAACCGAGGAATGGATACAAAAAAATTGTGGTACATTTACACAATGGAATACTACGCAGCCATCAGAAACAACAAAATCATGCAATTCGCAGCCAAATGGATGGAACTAGAAAAGCTCATTCTGAGTGAACTAACCCAGACTCAGAAAGATGCACATAGCATCTACTCTCTTATAATTGGATTTTAGCCATATAGTAAAGGATAACTATCCTACAACCAACACACCAAAAGGATCAGGAACATAATAGGCTTTGTTACTTATTAATGGGACAATTTGCCCTAGGGGTGCTACCATGTTGGCCCCCAGTGCAAGAGGAAGCTCTTAGCTCTCATATGACTGTTGAACTGAGAGGGTCTGATATGTAGGGACACTCCACATTGGAGGAGTGGGATGGGTGGGAGAGGAAGGAGAGGGTGGGAGGGTGGTACCAGGAGGGGAGAAAGAGGGCACTATGATGGAGATCTAACTTGATGTAATCAATAAACATTATAATAAAAAAAAAAACCCAGGGCTTGGGACATGTGGAAAATACTTTGCCACCTGAGCCAGATCCACAGTCAGTCTTCCCTTTTTCTGGTAAAATGATACATAACATGAAGTTTGCCATTTTTATCATTTAAGTCTGCAGTAAGTATGCTTTCCCACAATGCTGTGCAACCATTATTATCCATTTCTAGAAATTTCTTACAATATGACATAAAAACTCCTATCCACCTGCAGCCATTAATATGAGAAATGTATAAGTTTTTCAAATGTTTTCTCTTTTGTGTTTATGAGTGTTTTTACTGCACATATATCTAAATGTCACGTGTGTGCAGTGCCTGCAGAGGTCCTAAGAGGCATCAGACCCCAGCACCTACACAGATGCTCACAGCAGTCTGTAACGTTGGTGTCTGGGGTCACCTGCTGGGGTGATTTATGCATTCTAAATGTTAATCAGTCTGCTTACAGAGCCTGCTAGCTGTACACCAAGTGAAGCCATGCTACCTTTCTTGTTAACCATTGTCTCTAATTGGTTAAATAAATGCTGACACCTGAGATAGAGCAAAGACAGAGGTAGGCGGGACTAAGGTTTGTGGGCTTCTGAAGCAGAGAGGTTGCTGGGTAGAAGAAGTCTCCAAGAAAAAAACTCAAGAGCACGAAGGAGGACACATGCCATCGGTTAGAAAAAAGAACCTCACTCCATGTGACCAGGAACATTGGCAGAGCATGGAGAATAATGACTCAGGCGATGTATATATATATATAGAGTCATATTTGGGAAACAAATTATGAGCTATCTTAGATGGACTAAGATTGTACAATCCAGGCCAAGGAGTGTTAAAAAATCTATCAGGTATTTCTGTGTGCTCATTTATGATGGTGGGTAAGGATTAACCACCACTGACTAATTAACAATAGTATAAATACAGGTTAATAATTTAATTAATTTTTCTACAGTAACCTCTGTAGGAAAAGTTAGTACTTTTAACTGCAGCGCTGTCAATCCAGCTCCAATTAAAATTTTTAAGCTGATTAATGTTTTCTAGAAAGTTGCAGCAGTAATACCACACCACCTAGATATTCTTTACACAGTTCCTTCCAGTAAGTACCATTTATATATTAGCCCATTTGTTTGCTGTTAAAATTAAAAGGCACATGCCTGTACTGGCTGGTTTTGTGTGTCAACTTGATGCAAATTAGGATCATGAGAGAGGAAGGAGCCTCAGTTGAGGAAATGACTCCATAACCTTCTGCTGTAAGGCATATTCTCAATTAGCCTTCAATAGTGGAGGGACCAGCTCATTGTGGGCGGTACCATCCCTGGGGTTGTAGTCCTGAGTTCTATAAGAAAACAGGCTGAACAAGCCATAGGAAGCAAGTCAGTAAACAGCAACCCTCCATGGCCTCTGCATCAGCTCCTGCCACCAGGTTCCTGTCCTAACTTCCTTCAGTGATGAACAGCAATGTGGAAGTATAAGCTGAATAAGCCCTTTTCTCCCCAACTTGCTTTTTGGTCATGGTGCTTCATTGAAACAACAGAAACCTTAACTAAGACAGTGCCCTGGGTATCTTATGAATATCAAGAAGCTACCAAGAGGAAGTCTAAGACCAAGGTGCTAGTGGATTCTGTGCCTGGGGGAAGTTATACCACCTGTTTCACAGACAATGATGTGTGTAGTTCTGGGACGTATTGTGTGTGCAATTTTGAACTTGTCATGAAAGACCCACAGATGATGTATAGAAATATCACATCCTGTAAAATCCTCTCCTGTCACTGTGTTGCTTCTACATTTTTCTATGGAGCCTGTCTGCTGAAGTACTAGTTTTGGTTATTGTGTTTTTCACTTCAAAAGTGTTCAATTGATTTCTCTTTATATGCTTTTTTTTTCTGAGATTTTTTTTTGTTTTATAATTACTTTCATCTGGGATTATACTCACACAAATACTGTTCTGGTGGCTGTTGTAAAGTTGCTGGTGGATGGTTGTGGCTGACCTTTGCTACGCTGTGGGTTTTTTCTTCCACCCTTCTTCACCCCTTTTCTTCCACACTTAAATCCTCTAACACTAGATAACAGAGGAAAAATGATAGAGAGGAAAGGAAAGAGATCCCTGAATAAAGTCAGGGGTAGGAAAGGGGGCAATGTTATTGTTAGACTACTTCCTGTTGATTAGGGGCATCAAGTTCCTTAGAGCAAATTTGATTTTTGCTATCAGGATATCTAATTTCTCCTTCTCCTTCTCCTTCTCCTTCTCCTCCTCCTCCTCCTCCTCCTCCTCCTCCTCCTCCTCCTCCTCCTCTTCCTCCTCCTCCTTCTCCTTCTTCGAGTTTGATTATTAATATGACAAATGACGAACAAAAACCAACCAGCAACTCCCCATATCTCTTGGAGCCCTAGTATTTCTATATCCTCTGGAAAGTCCCCAGAATTCCAAACATCACACAACGGCAGAAGCTATCTGCAGCTGGCGAAAGCACACCTCTGCCAGAGCACAAGGCAAATCACAGGCCGCTGCTGAGAAGCAGCCCCGTATCTCCACACCTGGGATTAAAATGAAAACAAATTCTTAAAGTATTTCTGTGGATTAAAAAAAAAATTGTTTGTTTTTTTGAGACAGGGATTCTCTGGGTACATCTGGTTGTCCTGTAACTCACTCTGTAGACCAGTCTGGCCCTCAACTCACAGAGATCTGCCTGCCTCTGCCTCCCAAGTGCTGAGATTAAAGGCATGCACCATCCATCGTCACTGCCCAGCCTTTTGTGTTTTAAACAAAAATCCCAAAATTGTCACTACAGATTGTACCTATTTGTGTCATCTGTTGGTCTCTTCTCATCTGAGCTTGGGTTTTCCTAGCTCCTGCTCAGGTGATAGCTCTTAGGTTACATGCTGGGGCTCTTGATCATGAGGATATATAAAGGTATTATCTTGCTGCTTTGAAAGGTTGCATTAGACACTGTTTTGCCAAGCTCAGGTGAATTCTGCTCACTACCACTAACTAGGTAGACAGTAGACCTCCAGCCTCCTTCCTTCTTCACGGTTAGCACCTTATCCTTCTTTAGACCTCGGTGTTTTGTTTTGTGTTTTCAGTGTCTGTTTATGCTTGCTGTATGTTCAGTGCTTAGAGCTGTGTGTGTACTTGCTGAGGCTGTACTTGGTGCAGCTTCACTTGAGGCTTTGGCTATAGTTGGTGTTGTGTTTACACTTCATGTGAATGTACTGGTGTAGCTGTACTTGGTGATGTGACTATAGTTATTAGTGATTATGACTGTAGTTGGTGCTGTGGATGTGTTTGTGATGTGGCTGTACTTGCTCTGACCATACATGGTGTGGCTGTGATTATGTGATATGTGATATGGATATACTTAGTGATGTGAATTATAGTTGTCCAGTTGACTGTATTTAGTGATGCTGTACTTGGTGATGTGGCTGTACTTGGTTCTGTTGCTTGTCCATGGTATGAATGCACTTGATATGTGCCTGTACTTTGTGGCGTGGCTATATTTAGTCTAGCTGTACCTGATGTGTCTGTACTTGGTATGGTTGTAGTTGATGATGTGGCTGTACTCAGTGCTCTTACTGTACTTGGTGTGGCTGTACTTGTGCTCCCTGCTGCCCTTGTACTTACTTGGTCTGGCTATACTTGGCTTGACACCTTGGTTCTGAGCCACAATTCAAGGATCATTGTATTGTTCTTCGATTTGCTATAAGTTGGTACATCAAAATCTCTAAGCAAAATCACACACATGAAGAGGATTTTTGCTTTAAGGTTTGGGCTGCTTGTGTTCATCTGTTTGCAGACTAAACATCTATGCATGTAAAATAAAAGTCTTTTAAAATGTTTTAATAAAATTAAAAAAATGTTTTCTAAATATCACAAAGACTTAAGAGTGATGCCCTCATTCAGGGACATAGGAGCAATGTCCTCATTCAGGGACTTAGCAGTGATACCCTCATTCAGGTTGTCTGGTCTCAACAGGGAGGAGTTACTCTGGAAAGTGACACAATGGCATTGATTGATAAATAAAGGCTACATCCAGGGGGCTGGAAAACAGCATGCTACAGGTCTTATTTTCCCCGCAACTAGAATAAGGCTGCTGAGTTATGAGCTTTACCTGCCATGCCACTGCATTGGTTGAGTGCATGTGTTAATTACAGGCCAAATTTTGCAGGAACATCTACCTGTAATGGAGATGGCAGACAAACCACAGTCCTTCCCAGGATGGAGAGATTCCCATGTTAACTTGAGTTAGTAAATTGATTAATGACATTTACCTTTAATTCTTAACCCAAAGACTAATTCTTCTACATAAAAAGCCAGATCTGAAGTCTCTGAAGACTTCATTCTCTATGCAGCATAAGGGAAGTCACAGGCAACGTACAGACAAAACAAACTGTATTCATCATGTTATAGTTGCCTGGGGTGGTTGTGCTCACTTTCAAGCCCAGGAGACAGGAGGCAGGGGCAGGTGGATATTCTCAAATTCAAAGACAGCCTGGCGTATGTAACGAATTTCAGCCCATGCAGGACTACATAGTGAGACCCAATTTGAAATCCAAAACAAAAGCAAGCAAGCAAGCAAGCAAACAATTATTTTTGAAACTATGTAATAGTCCAGTTTGGTCATCATTTCCTTACTCCTGTGGTATGTCATGATTCTTTTTTTTAATTTTTATTTTTTAAATGTTTATTTATTACTTCAGGTTGCAAGTCCATCACAGTGTCCTCTTTCTACACTTCCCATTCCCGTCCTCCTACCCTCTATCCCCTATTCCTTCCACCTCACTCCTCTGGAGTGGAATGTCCCTACATATCAGTCCCCCACCCCAGTTCAGCAGTCAGATGAGGGCCAAGGGCCTCCTCATACACTGGGGGCCTACAAGGCAGCACCACTAGGGCAAGTGTCTCATTGACAGGAAACAGAGTCTATGTTCATGTTCCCTTTGGTGCATTGGCTGTAGCATAGTTATCCTGTACTATATAGCTAAAATCCAATTATAAGTAATTATAAGTGAGTAGATGCCATGTGCATCCTTCTGAGTCTGAGTTAGCTCACTCAGAATGAGCTTCTCTAGTTCCATCCATTTGGCTGCAAATTGCATGATTTCACTGTTCCTGATAGCTGAATAATATTCCATTGTGTAGATGTACCACAGTTTTCTAATCCACTCTTCGGTTGAGGGACATCTGGGTTGTTTCCAGTTTCTAGCAATCACAAATAAGGCTGCTATGAACATAGATGAGGAAACGTCCTTGTGGTTTGGTGAGGAATCAATCATTTGGATGTATACCCAGAAGTGATATGGCTGGGTCTTGAGGTAGAGCTATTCCAAATATTCTAAGATATCACAAGACTGATTTACATAGTGGTTGTACTAGCTTGCACTCCCAGCAGCAATGAAGGAGTGTTTCCCCTTCTCCACAACCTCGCCAGCATGTACTGTCATTTGAGTTTTTAATCTTAGCCATTCTGACAGGTGTGAGATGGAATCTCAGACTTGTCTTGAGTTGCGTTTCTCTGATGATTAAGGATGCTGAGCATTTCTTCAAGTGTCTCTCAGCCATTTGGGATTCCTCCTTTGTGAAATCTCTGTTTAGCTCTGTTCCCCATTTTTTGATTGGATTATTTGGTTTCCTGGCATTTAATTTCTTGAGTTCTTTGTAAATTTTGGATATTAGCCCTCTGTCAGATGTGGGGTTGGTGAAGATTTTTTTCCCAATCTGTAGGTTGCCGTTTTGTTCGAATGACAATGTCTTTTGTTCGAATGACAATGTCTTTTGCCTTACAGAAGCTTTTCAGTTTCATGAGGTCCCATTTATTGATTGTTGGTTTTAGATACTGAGCTGTTGGTGTTCTGTTCAGGAAGTTGTCACCTGTGCCAGTGAGTTAGAGGATTTTCCCCCACTTTCTCTTCTAATAGATTTAGTGTGACTGGCCTTATGCTAAGGTCTTTGATCCACTTGGACTTAAGTTTTGTACAAGGTGTTAAGTATGTGTCTAATTTTATTCTTTTACATGTCAACATCCAGTTGGACCAGCACCATTTGTTGAAGATGCTGTCCTTTTTACATTGTACGGTTTGGCTTCTTTGTCAAAAATTAAGTGACCATAGGTGTGTGGGTTTATTTCTGGGCCTTCAATTCAATTCCATTGATCTACTGGTCTGTCTCTATACCAGTACCATGCTGTTTTTATTACTATTGCTCTGTAGTACAGCTTGAAATCTGGGATGGTGATATCTCCAGATTTTTTTTTATTGTACAGGATTGATTTAGCTATTCTGGGTTTTGTTATTCCATATGAAGTTTGAATTGATTTTTCCAGGTCTATAAAGAATTTTGCTGGTATTTTCATAGGAATTGCATTATTGCTTTTGGCAGGATGGCCATTTTTATAATGTTGATCCTATCTATCCATGAGCATGTGAGCTCTTTCCATCTTATGATGTCCTCTTCAATTTCTTTCTTCAAGGTCTTGATGTTCTTGTCATCTTGATGTTCTTTCACTGGCTTGGTTAGAGTTACCCCCAGTATTTTATATTGTTTGTTGGTATTGTGAAGGGTGTTGTTTCCCTCATTTCTTTCTCAGCCCATTTGTTTTTTTGTATAAAAAAGGGCTTCTGATTTTTTAAAATTAATTTAGTATCTTGCCACGTTGCTGAAGGTGTTTATCAGCTGTAAGAGTTCTCTGGTGGAATTTTTGGGGTTGCTTATGTATACTATCATATCATCTGCAAATAGGGATAATTTGACTTCTTCGTTTCCGATGTTTATCCCCTTGATCTCCTTTAGTTGTCTTATTGCTCTAGCAAGAACTTCAACTACTATGTTGAAGAGATATGCCAAAAGTGGGCATATTTGTCTTGTCCCTCAGTTTAGAGAAAATGCTTTAATTTTCTCTCCATTTAATTTGATACTGGTTGCTGGCTTGCAGTATATCACCTTTATTATTTCTAGGTATGGTCCTTGTATGCCCGTTCTCTCCAGGACTTTTAGCATGAAGGGGTGTTGGATTTTGTCAAATGCTTTTTCAGCATCTAGCAAGATGATCATGTGTTTTTTTCTTTCAGCTTGTTTATATGGTGAATTATATTGATGGATTTTCATATATTGAACCATCCCTGCATTCCTGGGATGAAGCCTACTTGATCATGGTGTATGATACATTTGATGTGTTCTGGATTTGGTTTGCCAGTATTTTATTAAGTACTTTTGCATCTATGTTCATGAGGGAAATTGGTCTGAAGTTCTCTTTCTTTATTGGGTCTTTGTGTGGTTTAGGAAACAGTGTGACTGTGGTCTCATAGAATGAGTTTGGGAGTGTTCCTTCAAATTCTATTTTGTGGAAGAGCTTGAAGGGTATTGGTATTAGCTCTTCTTTGAAGGTCTGGTAGAATTCTGTGCTGAAATCATCTTGCCCTGGATTTTATTTGGTTGGGAGATTTTTAATGACTGTTTCTATTTCCCTAGGGTTATAGGGATGTTTAATGTATTAACCTGATCTTTATTTAGCTTTGGTAGCTGGAATCTATCAACAAAATTTTCCATTTTGCTTAGGTTTTCAAATTTGGTGGAGTACATATTTTTAAAGTAGGACCTAAAGATTCTCTGGATTTCTTTGGTGTCTGTTGTTATTTCTCCCTTTTCATTTCTGATTTTGTTGATTTGGGTTTTTTTCCCTGTGCCTTTTAGTTAATTTGGCTAAGGGTTTGCCTATTTTATTGATTTTCTGAAAGAACCAACTCTTGCTTTTATTGTGTATTGTTCTTTTTGTTTCTAAGTTGTTGATTTCAGCCCTAAGTTTGATGATTTCCTGCCTTTTGCTCCTCTTGGGAGTGTTTGCTTCGTTTTTTTCCAGTTCTTCCAGTTCTGCTGTTAATTCACTAATATTAGCTGTCACAATTTTCTTTTTGAAGGCACTTAGTACTATGAACTTTCCTCATAGCACTACTTTCATTGTGTTCCATAGGTTTGGGTATGTTGTGCCTTCATTGTCATTGGATTTTAAGAAGTCTTTGATTTCCTTCTTTATTTCTTTCCTGATCCAGTGGTCATTCAGTACAGAGTTGTTCAGTTTCCATGAATGTGTAGGCCTTCTATTATTCTGTTGTTGTTGAAGTCCAGCTTTATTCCATGGAGGTCTGATAAGCTGTAAAGAGTTATTTCAATTTTCTTGTATCTGTTGAGGCTTGCTTTGTGACCAACCATATGGTCGATTTTGGAGGAGTTTCCATCGGTGTTGAAAAGAAAGTATATCCTTTTGTGTTTGGGTGAAGCATTCTGTAGATGTCTGTTAGGTCCATTTGGGTTCATGACCTCTGTTAGGCTCATTATTTCTCTGCTTGGTTTCTGTTTCAATGACCTGTCCATTGTTGTGAGTGGGGTGTTGAAGTCTCCCACTACTAATGTGTGGGGATCAATTTGAGTTTTAAGCTTTAATAGTGTTTCTTTTATAAATGTTAGTGCCCTTGTATTTGAGGCATAGATATTCAGTATTGAGATGTTATCTTGATGAATTTTTCCTTTAGCAAGTATGTAGTGCCCTTCCCTATCTTTTTCGATTAACTTCAGTTGAAAGTCTATTTTGTTTGATATTAGGACGGCTACTCCAGCTTGCTTCCTGGGTCCATTTGCTCGGAAAACCTTTTCCCAGCCCTTTACTCTGAGGTAGCATCTATCTTTGTTAGTGAGATGTATTTCTTGTATGCAGCAAAATGTTGGGTCTTCCTTATTGATCTGTTCTGTAAGCCTGTGTCTTTTTACTGGGGAGTTGAGTCCATTGATGTTGATGGATATTAATGACCAAAGGTTGTTATTTCCTGTTATTTTCATGTAGGTGGTGGTGTGTGTTTCTTTTGGTTTAGCTGCAATGGAATTTTTTGCTTCCTCTGTTTTCTTGTGTGTATTTATCTTCTCTGGTTTGGAATTTTCCTTCTAGGATCTTCTGTAGGGCTGGATTTGTGGGTAGATACTGTTTAAGTTTGATTTTGTCATGGAATATCTTGTTTTCTCCATCTATATTGATAGAGAATTTTGCTGGATAAGGTAGTCTGGCTGGGCACCTATGTTCTCTTAGGGCTTGTAGCTCATCTGTAGAGGCCCTTCTGGCTTTTAACGTTTCTGAGGAGTAGTCAGGTGTAATTCTGATGGGTCTGCAATTTTATGTTACTTGACCTTTTTCTCTTACTGCTTTTAATATTCTTTCTTTGTTTTATACATTTTGAGTTTCAATTATTATGTGATGAGAGGAATTTCTTTTCTGGTCTAATCTGTTTGGAGTTCTGTATGCCTCTTGGAATTATATTGGCATCTCTTTCTTTAAGTTTGGGAAGTTTTCCTCTATGATTTTGTTGAAAATGTTTCCTGGATCTTTGAGTTTGGAGTCTTCTTTTTCATCTATGCCTATAATTCTTCGGTTCTGTCTTTTCATTGAGTCCTTGATTTCTTGAAGGTTGTTGGTGAGAACTTTTTAGATTTCTCATTTTCTTTGGATGTTGTACTGATTTCTTCAATTGAATCTTCCATGCCTGAGATCCTGTCTTCCATCTCTTGTATCCTATTTTTGATACTCATATCTGTAGTTCTTGTTATCTTCCCTTGGTTTTCCTCCTCCAGGACTGTTTCTGCTTGTGATCTCTTTATTGCTTCCATTTCCAATTTCAAGTCTTGAAAGCTTTTAGACATTTTATACATTTCCTACTCCAATTTAGATGACTTTGTCTGCCACTCATTCAGTTCTTTCATAGTCTTTCCCATTCATATTTGACTGAGTTGGCTCTTTAAGGTCTCTAATGGTATTCTCCATTGGTTTCATTTGTGAAATTGAAAAATCTTTGTATTCTTCAGGGATTTCACTTCTTCTTGTAAGGACTCTATGATTTTCCTAACTATAGATATGTCATTATTTCCGTGTATTGCACCTGTGGTGGGATGGTCTGGGTTTGGTGTATTAGCATCATATTTCCCTGATTTTTGTCAGATTTTTTTTTCTGACCTTTAGCCATCTGGTTGTCTTTAGCTGATTGTTCCTAGTGTCTTCTGGACCTGATGCTAAGGATGGGACTTTGGTGTAGAGACTGTATAGTCTTGATGGTCTGTAGCTCAACACAAGCTAGGTGGGGTCTTGTGTTGGGGGCTGTATTTCAGTGGGCACCCTGAAGTTCACCCCTTCCAATTGTGTCCCAACTGGGAGCTCAGGTTGGGGTTAAGGTTGGATGTGTTATTCCAGCCTGCAGAGTCCCTGGCTGCTAGTTTGTCTGGTCTGAGGGTTAGGTCAGTGGTCATGTTCCCCTCAGGCAGGTCCTCCTAGAAGGTCCCCAGGACACCTCTGTGCCTCTCAGCCCTAGTCACTAAGCCCTTGTTGTCTGAGTCACTCAGGCAGTGCACACAGGCCAAGAACTCTCTGCTCCAGGGGAGGAACTGTAGATGCTGAAGATCTGGTTTCCCACCAGAGGAGCCAGCACTGGCTGAGGAGTCTGATATTAACCCCACAACCTGTCCAGAGCTTAGACTCAGTGGAGTACCCATCAATCTTCCAACCTGACCACCTGCCTTTCAGCCCACTCTGATCTCACTGTTCCTGTGGCTGTGCTGGTCTGGATTTGGGTGCTTGGGCTGTCCTGTGGATACTGGTGATTGGGGCCGCCCACCCACCAAGGCCCAGAACTCTGCACTGGTGCTGGGATGTGTAGTCTGCTACAGGAAGTGTAACCCGCTGCTTTGTCCAGCTGCAGAGTTCTTCCGAGTGATTGTAAATACAATAGAGGGGTCTGTATGTCCAACACCTCTCTGGGCAAGAGCAAATATGCTTGCCTCTTCCAGCCCACTGCTCCACTGGAGACAGACCACTGTGGCCCCTCTGTTGTCTGGCAACTGATAATGTGCTGTGGTTTGCAGGCCACAATGATTTCCCTGAGAGTATACTTGTTCCTGAGGCTCCACTGATCTTCCCTCTGGTGTCTGAATGCCCACGTGGAAACTGGAAGGCCAGGAGGCTGATAAATACCCCTGTCTGGAGTTCAGAACTGCTTGCTGGGTATTTGAGTGGCTCGTACCCACAGGTCCTCCACTAGTGACAATTCTCCTGTTTTCCTGGCTTCTGCGACTTCCGCGGTTTCTGCCGGTGTTTTTCTGAGTGTCCGCTAGTCTTGCCCAGGGACTTTTATTAGTCCCTGGGTTGCTGGGTGAAACCCAGTGAGTTTGTACCTCTCAGATTGTTGAGCAGCGTCTTATAACTCTGTGGTATTATAGCTGTTTTCCCTGCACTCAAAATGTGTCTGAGCAGCCGCCATCTTGCTTCTCTGGTATGTCATGATTCTGTAAAAGTGGGATCCTTCACTGAAATAGTAACAAGTTTTCCTTTCTATAGTTTGTTTTCTGAAGATGAGTAGCAGCCTAATGAACCATTGCTAAACAAATAACTCAGAAGCCTCTAACAATAAGAGGAGGGCCCTGTTGCTGTCGAATGTAAACAATAGGGTGTCTAAATTAGTGGCAGTGATCTACTGCTGCTTCTAAAGCTTGTTGGGGGTAAAAGGGAAAGTTAGAGAAAGATGCCATTTCTCACACACCAACTGAAGTCTCCACTTAAATAGATAGTTGGACTTAGCCAGCCACATTTCTTGGGAACTTCAGCTTTCTGAGCCTGGAGATTTCCTCAAAATAACTTCTTCTCAAACCTGTGACCTCTTATTTCAGGCATTCAAATGTGTGTCTGTAGAGACTTCCATGGTTTAAAATTGATTAATCAATTCATTAGTTAATTTTAAGTGCAGTAGATGCTAGGATGGCTAGGGTGTCCTATTCCATGGAAAACATCATTTTCCAAAGACCTGGTCTAGTCTCCTCATGTCCTAAGATGATGAAGGGACTGACATAGAAGGGTGGGATCAGGTCTCTGAGGAAATCGGAAGCAGGAAGTTTTTAACCTTAAACAACATCATCATTTGTTGTGAGACCTGGGCCATCTGCACTGGGGTTAACCGAGGCTCCCCTTCAAAGCTTCTAATTACAGTGAACAGCCAGGATTTTGTTTAAGGTTAGAAAAATAAAGTCCACTCTTGTCATAATATGTAGAGAAAGGCACCCCAGAATTGTACCCCAGACCCCCTGAGGGTCGTAAATTCAGAAGAAAGAGGTGATTCCTGAAGCAGTGGGTTATCTTCTCATTTATTCACATCCCTTATGATGATGTGAGTGGGACCTAGAAGGAAGGCGGGGCTCTCTCTGTGGCTAAGTCAACTGTATGTGTTCAGAATGGAGTCATCAAAAACAGGAACATCACACACATTACAAGAAAAAGAAGGAAAGAAAAAAGAAGAGCGAAACTGAAGAATTACATTAGACATGGATTAAACACAAGAACCTCAAAGGACCCATCAAATGCAACAAAGATGAAATCGCCAGTGTCATTTTTATGCCCTTCAATCAATTTAAGTAGCGGCGTTTACAATCACCATATGGTACAGTGACCCAATTTTTATAAATAATTTGAATGCTGCTTTTAAAGGTAGCGGCTTCAGAAGAAGACAAGTTCTGAACAAATCAGTCAAGATTCCTGTGCCATTTCCATAGCAACTGCAAGCTGGTTACAAGGCTGAGTGGTTGGAGACCCAGGGAAGGAAAAGGAAACCACTTTCGGTTGTTTATCAAGCTCAGTAAAAACAATACAAACTGGGATCTTCATCGGATTTCCTAATTGAGATCTTCTAGAGCCCTGCATGGGTTTATCAAGACCATCCAAACAATGCATTCTAAACCCAGTGCCCTTGAGCACCTCACAATGCCCCCAGGGTAATCAGCAAGGTCCCCAAGCTATGTTCAGGGTTTCACACTGCCTAATAATTCAATTAGTGTGTTTAACTGGGTAGCAATATGCATTTGGAAGATACATCATCTAATAGTTGTGTGGTGCCAGGTGCAGACATAGCAAACCTAAAAAAGGGGGGGGGGAGATTTACTCTTTATTCAAGATGAGTGATGTCATAAGACACTTGCTTAGTTGACAATCTTATTAGGTTCTCTTGTCTCACTCTGTCTTCTTTCCTTCTATTATTACAACCACAGAATTTATCACTCTTAATACCCTAAAATTCTCTTCTGCCCGACATCAGAATGTTTACTCTTTAATTCCTGTTGTCATCTTCTTCTTGATTTTGTTTCTTTTAAATCTGTTTCCCTCTTACTCTCCCCCTCATATCCCTTTCCCACCTCTTCCAGCTCTTATCTTTCCTGGTTCCTCATTTCCCTATATCTGCTGCCTCATTCTAGTGATAGAAGCAACATAGTTTGGCAGTTGTGGAGGGACCAGACAAACAGAACAAGTACTGGCATTGTGATCACAAATATATATATCTGTTAATCACTAAAATCCTATACAATGCCTTAATAAACCAGGATGGAAACACTAGCCATTCTCAGTGATTTCCTTATGTATCCTGCCCTTACAGTACCCCATGGTACCTTCAGGCATCTCCAGGGTACAACTCCACGTAGTTTTTCCAAACCAGTGTTCTTAGCCACTGCTTTGGCAATGTTCCATTAGGTACCTTTTAAAGTATATTCTGTATTTTCTCACCTAGATGTCTGTGTGTATTTTGGAGGCAAGAAGACAAGGGTTGACTTTCTTCTATACCACATATACTATGCCAGGCAGAATGTTAGCTTTGTGTAAAAGCTATATAGCCAACAATACTAAAAATCATAGGATTTTTTAAAAAGTAAATTTATGGTTTTAGAAAAATGTTCCCACATTTTTAGAGAATGCCAAGAGGCAGCAGTTCTATATAATATTCAGCCACAACAAAATTCTGTGTAGATTATAAAGGCTGGGGCTCTAACTCCAAGATGATGCCTTCCAGTTGTAATCTCACCATGATAGAATGGTGGAGATCATGTTTTATGGCAAAGCTTGGAAGGCAAATGCCTAGACAGCTCCCTCACACCTTTATTTAAATGCTCAATCATTGCACTGGGGCATAGTTCCCATGAAATAGTCAGTTCTTAAGGCCTGGCCTTCTAATATTATGCCTTAGAGTACAGGTTAAGTTTCCATAAATGATTCTGTGGGTATTGATGTTCCTTTCCTTGTGATGGATTATATCCTAATATAACAAAGTCAAAAATATTCTAAGTAAAAATGCACTCAACACCTTCAACTGCTGAACACAGGGACATGGTGGACATTGACAATGCTCTCATGGTCTCATAACTCAGCTCTTTCCATGCCCAGCATTGTGAGAGAGCCTCAGATGTCAGTCATTGGCCCAAGAAAAGACCACAATTCAAGAGTCAAACTATCAGTTCTACTGAATGTGCATCATCTTTGCACCATTGTGAAGTTAAAGATTCAGAAGTTGGACCACTGCGTGCTAGAGACCATGCTCAAGTGCCCTTTCCTCCTTAAAGCCTCCCTCAACATCACACAGAGTTGTGGCCTCCTTCAGTTAGCTCTACATTAGGATTACATAATAAGCCAGGAGACAAAATCCTTTTCTTGAGGCCCTTTTGTTCTCCCATTTATCTTTTCCTCTTAACCAGGGTATCAGGATTTTAATCAGCTATGAATGGGAAAGACAGTGTGCAAGGGTAAACACACAATTCTAGATGGTTCATTTTGTGCCCTTTGTAGTGTGTTTGATTCTGGAAGCCTTTTTTTTTTTTTCAATCCATTTCCCCCTAGGCAGGTCAGTTTTGAAGTGATGAGTACTTTTTGTTTTCTCTGGATACCAATCAGAGAAAGTATCTTTCAACCTCTGGCACTTCTTTAAAAGCTAAATGGAGAGAAAGAGAGAGAGAGAGAGAGAGAGAGAGAGAGAGAGAGAGAGAGATCCCCTCCTGAGAAAGCTATTAATAGGTAGGAAAATGAGGGCGTGGGGGATCGCACAAAGGAAGAAACACTTATGGAAAAAAATTTTTTTAAATGAGACATTTGGATGCAGCTGATATTTCTTTCAATTGGCAGGTTATTATCTGTGGTGTTTGTAAAATGACCACACAAAACGTTGTGTCATAAAGCAAAAGCTCTTAGATGCTCACACATAATGGACACCCCCGGGGGGACCAGAAGCCCACTGAATTATGTTAAATGGGTTGTGGCCAGACAGTTAGAGGACATTTCTGTGAAGGCAAATAATCACTTTCTTCAGCGAAACCCCACAAAGAAGGGGAAAGGGCAAAGAACCCACACTTGGTGATAACCACAGACAAGTGTCCTGCAACAGATATCATGTTCCTGTAGCAAATAGCAGAGACACTGTTCAGTGTACTCTCGGGAAACTCAAAAATCTCACTGATGCTTTGTGATATCAGAAAGGAAAAAATCTCACTGATGCTTTGTGATATCAGAAAGGAAATTTAGAAATCATTCATTCATCAGGAAACAACATTTAGACTGTTTCTTCTCTCATCCTGCCACCAGAAACACAGCAAAAGCCATTTAGGGGAGAAAGGATTCATTTTGGCTTAGGGTTGAAGGACATGGTCCTTCATGGTAGAGTAGGTTTGGTGTCTTAGAGAGCCTGTACTCTACTTCCAAGATGGTGCCTTTCTGCTGTGTCCTTGACAGGACAGAAAAGGTCTTGATACTTAACTCAGGCTAGCTTCAAAAACCTACTATTCTCTTACATCAAACTTGTTCAATTTGGGGATCATAACTGTGCCAGCACTCTTGGCTTATGAGACTATGACATTTTTCGATGTTTGTTAATCTCTACTGTAAGTCAAGCTTTATGTAAAGACCTGGACGTGTGCATGCACGCACACACACACACACACACACACACACACACACACACACACACACATATCCAAACACTAATCTTGGCCCTTGAATTCATTCAAGGTCTATGTGTTCAGCTGAGGAGAGACAAATGCATTGGAACTTAAAAAATATATAAAATCCAAATGGAAAATAGTGTGTAAAGGGAAATTACGGAGATGGAATTGCTCTGGAATGTCTGTGGATAGTGCAGAAGTTCTGGATTGCTCTCTTAGTTCTGATGTCAGCAGTCACCAGAGTTGAGGCTTGGAGCAGTAGTAAGAACTGAAGAAGAAAGAACAGGGAGGGAGGAGTTCGGATCCCACAGAAGCAAATGCTCTGGAGTGGGGTAGGAATGGATTACAAGGTTAACAGTGACAGAGGGACAGGAGAGGAGGACTCAGGTTACTATATCAGGGACTACGGAGATGTCTCAGTGGACAAAGCACCCACTGCACAACATGAGGGATAGAATTCAGACATCCACAGTCCACGTAAAGGCCAGGTGGGAAGTGGCAGTCCTCCCATAAGCCTGGTGTGTGGGAGATGGAGACAGGAAATCTCTGGATAAGCTAACTAGCCTTAGGAGTTAAAACTGAGAGACCCGGGATCAGCATGAGACTCTGTGTGTGTGTGTGTGTGTGTGTGTGTGTGTGTGTGTGTGTGTGTTACAGCTCAACAAAGGTAGTACTAGATGTCAATCTTGAACCTCCACAGACATTCATACACTCATGCATGCATACCTACTCACACATACACACATACATGCACACATGCATAAGCAAAAAGTGCTGTCATATTAGGCAAGACTTCTTGCTTGGTGTACAAGCTTAAGAGAATAGCACTAGAACATTTTTTAAAGACCCTTGAGCTTCTTCATAGAATGGATTCTAGTAGCAGGCAGAGTGGAAGCAGGACCCATTAAGGAGACTTACAGCATTTCTTCCCAGTACTCACTGACATCATCAACCTTTGAGATACTGGTAAGCTTAAGGCTCAACCCCTAATCTGAGGGCTGTGGTCATGTGTTTTAGAAGGAATATCTTGTGTACTGTATGGATTCATTGCCTGTCCAAAAAACAAACAAAACAAACCAGAAACAAACAAACAAAATCTGATGGCCTATAGGAAAAGGTAGAATAGAAGGTGGGATATCTGGTAGGCAGAGAGGATTCTGGGAGAGTGTGAAGCACAGGAAGAGACACTAGGAAGATATGAAGATGACACACGCATGATATCTGAGCAAAAGTAACCACCCATGTGACAGAATTTCGATTAAAATAAATAGGTTACTAAGTTATGATCTAATCAGGTAACAAGCCTAGTTGTATGGCCTGGGTATTTGTAAATATATTTTGAGTCTCAGAGTCTTATTTCTGGGAGTTTGGGGCTAAGAGGAAGAATACTCACTACAACAATGTGTGTGCTTCCAAGGCTATCGACTTTCTTGCACACATGAAGCACAAAATAAATGCTATGTGAATTGAATACCAATCAATACTTTAATAATATTATTACCAATATTATTCAGTGCTTACTCTATTCACTCTACCAAGAGCCTTGTGGGTATGTCATGATTTAAAACTCCTGTTATGCGAGGAAGGCTCAATCACCATTTTCATTTTACAGGTAAGATAATAGAAGCTTAGGGAAGGTTGCAGTCTGAGTGTGAAAGCTCCACCACAGGCTTATGTACTCAAGCCTGTGGTTTCCACATGGTGGCACCATTTGGGAAGACTATGGAAAATTTTGGAGGCAGATCCTTTCTGGGGGAAGTACGTCACTGGAGGCGTGCCTCGAAGTTTTAAAACCCAGCCCCTCTCCCTGTGCTTTCTGAGCTTCCTGACTGTGGAGACAATGTGAACAGTTGACTTCTCACTCCTAAGGGGCTGCTGCATATGTTGGAATGTCTCTTGAATCTGTGAGCAAGAGTAGACCCTCCCTTTCTTTCTTTCTTTTTTTTTTTTTTAACTTCTTTTTTTAAATTTATTTTTTATTTCTTCAAGTTACATCTCAATCACAATCCCCACCCTACTCCCCCTTCCAGTCCCACTCTTCCACCCTCTTCCCCCTCAACCCCCCATCCTCTTCCCATTTTTTTTAGTTTAAGGTATATATTTTCCCCCCCAACAGCTCCCCCTTTCAGTCCAACAAATGGCTCTTTCTCTTATAATAATAAATACAATACAAAACAACAGAGGTAATTAGGCCACAGTTATGAGGGTTATATGGCTTAGCGTACATTCCCAGTGTCCAGTCCATATGTATTTGGTACCTGACTTTAACCTTCTACTATCTAACCATCTCCATGAGTTTAAAGTTCTATATCTAACTTGCCTCACAATTTTAAAAACATATTCTTAGATCCAGAACACCCTCTTGATTCCTAAACAACTCAAAATTTAACTATGAGACTCTAGCTGTCTATTCTTCAACCACCTCAGAGACCTGAGAGGGATAAATATTATATTTGGCTAAACTGGTATTGATCATTGTATATTAATGCAAAATTAAGATTGTATTGGACTACATCAGTATTGATCTTTCTATATTGATACAAAATTAAGATTATATTTGGCCACAGTGGTACTGACCCTTGTATATTGATGCAAAATTAAGATTGTATTGGGCTACATCAGTATTGATCTTTCTATATTGATACAAAATTAAGATTATATTTGGCCACAATGGTGTTGGCCCTTGTATATTGATAGAAAATTAAGATTATATTTGGCCACATTGGTATTGATCTTTGTATATTGATACAAAATTAAGGGTAATGCTTCTTAAAGGTATTGTACCTAGTAATGCTTAAAAATGAAATGTGAAGTTTTGGCCTTTTGCTACCAACCATCATAAACTGTTTAAGATAATTAAGAAATGCAAATTAATAGTCATGCAACCATGTAATTTTGTTAGTTACTATGACAGTCTATCACAGTTATTTTCTAAGCTACTCAGAAATCAAGTTGCTAAGAGACAAGCAACATTTGCTTATCCTAATATAAGAGATAGATAGGGCCTCTTCAAAAACCTCAAGAGATCTTCAGAATATGGCATTTAAAGATGTTCTCTTAACTTTAGATTTTTTTTGATATCGAGACAGGTCAGCTCCTGACAGCACCCCCTATTCTACTCCAAGTAGAAGATGAGCATCGAAGAATCTCCATTGGGAGATGATTGAATTAGTGGGAAGCCTATCTCTTGGCAGGAAAAACCCCTTGTTTCAACTGCAGACAGACTGCTGTCCAAAAAGGACAAAACTTGGAAGCAGGTAAGTCGACAGCCTAGCTCTGCCAAGACAGGGTAGGCAAGTCCTTCATAATCCCTGCTCTACAATCAATGTCTGTCAGAGAAGCGGGGCCAAACGGCTGAAGATGGATGCTGTAATGTATGGAGAGAAAATGGGAACTGTCCAGGAAGCCACTGGTATGTCATTTCTTAGTTTTGGAAGCTGCGGGCCCTGCACTTCCTATATAATCAGACCCTCCCTTTCTTATGTTGCTTGTGTTGGCTTTTCTTCTTTGTCACAACCATGAGAAAACACAGAGAGATAAGGGATCACAAGAAGTCATACAGCCAGTGAGTGCCTGGACACAATTCTTCCCCAGTCTGGAACCCTGGCTCTTAAGAGCTGCATTATATGTCATTGTAATTGTAATGGGCCCAAATGATGCTGCTCTTTGATTTGTCACAGCATTCACCAGAGTGTATTCAAGCTCAGGGGCCAACATGTAGGAATCCCAGCCCCTTCTGCTGGTGTCCTCACTTTATTTTCTCTTGTCCCTTCAAAGAGATTCGCTATTTGAATTCAGCGCAAGCTGTCTTGCATCAGTGATCCATGTCATCTCTAAAATACTGTTATGCTCAACAGCATCATAATATATTGCACGACAGCACAGTAAAGACAGAAAAAAGTGGGCCCATTCATTGCAGTGCTGGTTGGAACATAGATAAAAGAATAAATATTTGCCAGCTATGAAGGAACCCAACTCAACAGGGACAGTGACATTGTGCTTCTGATCCTGTGGGAATGCCAAACAATGCAAGAAGGGAAGAGAAAATAAACCTAATTGAGTGTTTGACTTCATTACATTAATACATCTCCACTGTATTCATTTAATCAGACAATTACAAGTGACAAGATAAAATAGCACTGAATTCCCTCCACATGAATAAAAAGCAATTTTGGATTATCTTGCTGCATTGAGGTCTCATCACAGAGTTCAGGTTCTTTCTCTCCCATTTAGCTGGGGAGAACTGTAATTGCTCTAACTGGTTTTGATTGACTAACTGCCTTCAGAGGACCATAAATACAGATGTCAGTGCAGCGAGCACTGAATGTTTATTTCTATGTGCCTTCACTGGATATCGACAATCTGACCCATGAACCCACCAGCAGCTAATCTCATAGATCATTTTCTCTCTAGGAGATTCCTGTGACTGGGCAGGTTTGTCAATATTGCTCACTGAGGGTTTGAATCAAGAGATGCTTTGTAATTGTCTGGAAGACACATTAAACACCATGCTTTCCCTAGTGTTTCAAGGACAGAACCATCACTTCAAGTGTGAATTGCTCACACCAAGATTTTTTTTTTTCCTAGCTGGCTATTTTAAAAAGTGTGTCTCAGGTCCTTGACTCCTAGAAAATTCACAGTCACATAAATATGATTCTCTCATACAGTTCTCTGAAACCATTCGCTAGCTCGTCAAATCAGTGTTTGAAAAAGTCCCTAGTTGGCAAGTCTTTTTAAATGGAAAAAAATTCAGCTGCTCCGTGATCTACTCGAATAGCCTTTGCCTTAGAAATGTCTCTGTAATGATGCTATACTGAGAATGCACAAGAGATAATCCACAAAATCATCCTGAATTCTACACCTGATTTAGTTCATTTTCTGTTGCTATAACTGTTGCTATAATCTAATTAATGAAGAAAATAAATTTATTTGCAGAACGTGGTTGCACATGCCTGTAATCCTAGCATTTGGGAGAATGAGGGAGGAGGGTGTGAATTTGAGGCCAATCTGGGTTACCTTAGTGAGTTCTAGACAAACTTTGACTGTAGACCTTGACTCACAACAACAACAAAGAATGCAGAAAGAAAAATAAAGAAAAAAAAAAGTAAATCATTTCTAAAAGACCATGATTGGGTAAATGCCTCTGGTGACATCATGTCAAGGCACAGGGTACCAAATGATGATGCACATCAAGTACTATCATCTTGGATCTCTCTTTTTATAAAGCTACTAGTCCCAGTCTGTGGGCCTAACTTGAATGTCTTTATCTAGTTTTAATGACTCATTTCCAAAATACCATTAGTACATGTGCTCATATGCAACACATGAAAATTGAGGGACCCATCTGAACTATAGACACACATTTGATTTGCTCTCTCTTTTGTCTTTTTTCATGTTCTGTGAGAGTGGGTGCATGTTTCCCTGTTGAGTTGTCCAAAGTGTGGCTTGTTGTATCTTTCTGGATCTCTCTCCTCTTTATTTAACAGAGGCAGAGTCCCTTGCTGAACCCAGAGCTTGAAATTCAGTTGGTCCAGCAAGTCAATTGGCCCCAGAGATCCACTGTCATTGCTCAGCTCTGAAGTGCTGGGATTGTAGGCCTCTACGTCTACCTAGATTTTATATGGATTTTTTTCTTTCTTATGTGTGTGTGTGTATGTGTACACGTATGTATGCCCACAGAGGCCAGAGAGAATGTGTCAGGGTCTTTGGAGACCAAGTTACAGATAATTGTGAGCAGCCTGATGTAGGTGCTTGAAACCAAGATTAAGTCCACTGCAAGAGCAATAAGCTTTCCTAACTCCCAGCTCCTCACTCCAGCCCCATATCCTAGCCTTCATATTTGTGCTTTTAAAGCTCACCAAGTGTTTAACCTAGCCTTCTGTCTAGCTCCTGTTCTTTCTCTTAAAATATTTCAGCAAAAGGTGGGAATGTTTGATCATTCAAATACATTGACCCTCAAATGACAATGTGAGATGGTTGAAAGTGTGGGTTAGGTGGTAGACTGGGGACAAGAATCCTCCTGAGAGTTATAAAGAGGAAGGTCAAGGGCAGTTTTCTTGGACCACTCTATCTGGCCACATCAGTCCTCATTTGCACAGGCCTAACTGCAGTATTTGCTCATTTCCTTCTCTTCCCAAGAAGTTTTTCCTCCAGTATTCTTTTTTGATGTCATTGTTGCAAAAATCATTTTTTATGAGGTAGAGTGGAACATGAGGGATAGAACATCAGTTTTGGTTCATTTACCCTGGAATATGAGTTAACACTTGGAGTCTAGTAGGATACTTTCCGGTTAACAAGTTGTGAAATTTTGAACAGATTCTTAGAGTCCACAGTTGGATTGAATGTTACACCACTTGTGCAAGGAGAAGTCTATCCCTTGCTCTCTTGGCCTGAGACAATAATAAAGCTGTGCTAATCAGCTGTGGTTCTGTTTTGGTTAAGGTTTCTATTGCTGTGAAGAGACACCTTGACCATGACAACTCTTATAAAAGAAAATATTTCATTGGGGTTGACTTACAGTTCAGAGTTCAGAGGTTTAGTCCATTATCATCATGTTGGGAAGCATGGTAGCATGTAGGTGAACATAGTGCTAGAGAGGTAGCAGAGAGACCTACATCTGGATCAGCAGGGCAGTGAGGAGAAAGAGAGAGAGACTGGGCCTGGCTTGAGTACTAGAAACCTCAAAGCTTGCCCACAGTGACACACTTCCTCCAACAAGGCCACACCTCTTAATTGTGCTACTCCCTGTGAGCCTGGGTGGGGGGGCGGCATTTTCAATCAAACCATCACAGGGTCATAAGGAAAAAAATGTGCTAACACACAAAGAGTTAAGCAGTAATCAAAAGATTAATTTTAACATGGATGTTAACACTTTGCACCACTAGGATCAGAGAACACACAGACCTGTGAATACCTCTTTCTCACTCCCTGAGTATCTGTTGAACATTGGTAGGTCATAGATTAGCCTGTTTAAGTTACAGTCATTCACATTACAATGACCTTGAAATAAGGTCTGATGTGGAATTTATTGACCAAGAAACTGCAAGAGAATGTAAAGAGGAATAAGATTCTAATAATGCTCGTTGTGTGTTGTGTATATGATTCTCACTGGGGGAATCTGGAGCAGGAAGCACAATGACTACGCAGTAGACTAAAGATTTAGTTGGAGGCAGGTGGGGGGCATAGACTGCTGACCACCTTTCTTAGCTTACTCTGTTGGCATTTAAAAATTGTAAATTAGAGAAAAAGACACAACTCAGTTTCTTCAACTATTTCATCCTCTTGCACTAGGAACTGCTGGAACAGCTCCCCGACACAGGTGTGAGTGTGAATCTGCGAGCTAATGAATACAGCAAATGTCCTCCCAAATTCACAGTTTGAGAACAAGTTGCCATGGATTAACTTTTGTCTACATGCTCTGCTTAAATGGATTTTAAAATAGACTAAAACCACAAGCTTCCAAAAGATAAGCTTTTCTTGTCTTCGGGGTCTAGTCTATAATGGGGAGTGCAGTATTTGCTAGGGTTAAGGGCAGATGTTTCAACTCATGCTAAAATATCTATGATCAGTCCCTCCTCAGTCTACTTAGCTCTGTGTGAATATAGATGTGAGCTATGACAGAATCCTTAATCTTAGCTGCCTAACAATCATAATTTCTCCCTACATCCCTTCTCCCTCCAGGAAGCATCAGTTCTGCATCCTAGTAAGAATGTAAGTTTTACAGAAACAGAGCTCAATGGGAGTCTCAACACTTTAACTCTGTGACTATGACCACGTGCTACTTCTGACATATTCTTAAATCTCAGTTTCCATATCTCTTCAAACTGAGGACAGAGGCTAAGAGATGGTCCAGTCAACAAACTTGCCGTGCAAGCATAAAGACCTGAGTTCTGATCCCCAAGACCTATATGAAGTGTGTGTCATAACCCCAGTGTGCAGTGTGTGTAGGTAATCTCAGAGCTAGGATAATGGAAACAGATGGATTTGTTAGCGCTTGTTGGCCAGCCAATCTAGTGGAACAGTCCGGCTTCTGATTCAGTGAGAGCCTCTGCCTCAAAAACTGTGGTGGAGAATGATTGGGAAGACAAGCCACGCAGAGCAGTGAGTACATCTACACTCCCCCCAACCCTATATACATTGTTCCCTTCCATTCACACACTGAAAAGAAAATTTGAGATAAAAATAGATTTGATGCATGTATGAAAATCTTGTAAGGAAACATGGTATTTAGTGCAGTTAATACACACCAGTAAAAGAATTTCAAAAGGAATGTTAATGGTTCTGAATTGGGATAATTGTACACAAGATGCAATCACATGAAGAGTTTGTCCTCACACCCCAGTGTGTGACACAGGATAAACACTGTGTAAAGCAGCTGACATCATTTTGGCCCAAGTTTTACCTGCAATCACTGTTGGCCTCAAGTGATTTGCTGCATATTTTCCCTTTCATCTTAACAACCCACTACCATTCAGCAAGCATTGATTAGTTTGAGTCTTTAGTTTGCTAATATTATACACATGCTTTGGTATTTCCATGGCCCTTACACATGCCTTCTTCTTTGATTTTCTTTAGGTGTAGACTGTGTATCAGGTGAATAAAGGACTTGGCATCTCATACTGTCTGCCCTAGCCTCAGGTTAACTTCCCAGGGCTTTGTACTCCCATGGATAACAAACAAAGGGAATTTAATAATGTGCTCAACTTTGTGAAAGCCTTCTTCAGAGCCAAGCATCCTGGTCAAATGCCTATATTTTTCTTAGGTTCTTGTCAATTTTATCCTGGACTCAGCCGGCTTCTGAAGCTTCTGGTTCGGCCTTTTGTCTGAACTACATGTCCACCCCAGAGCACAAACCTTCATGTTCCTCAGAGGGCCAACTGAGAGACACAGTATAATGGATGTTTATCTGAAAAAAAAGTAAGCTTCCGCTTGTCTGTGATCTTACTTACTTAATGGAGAGAAGTGATAAAAGATAGATTGTTAAACAGATGTGCCTTCTCCCACTTATAGAAGTGATGTCACTGAACAGCCTTCCAGTTATCAGAATCCTATTTAACTGACTCGTGTTAAAATAAAAGTAGTCCTAGGAGCACATATAAACATCACAACGTGAGAATGTTGTCTACAGAGCTCATATCACTGTTGTTTGAGCAGGTATGTTTTGCCAGAGGCTAGGTCCAGAGAAAGAAACAGTGAGCAGGGCTCAGCGACTCTTCTCTAACAGGTGAACAGGGCAGGTGCTGCATAGGCTAACATGGGCATGAAAGAAAGCAAAAGCACATGAAAGTGCCCACAGAATTTGGGAGTCCCCAGAGTTGGTCTTGTTTCTGATACTAATTGCACTTGGGAGTTTCCAAATTATCGTGTGCTCAAAAATTAGCTCACAAAAATCACTGCAGTGTGTTATGTTCATAATTATGGTTTATTACAGACAGAGAATAAAGATAAAAGCAGCTAAGGAAGGTGGTCCATGGGATGGAGCCCAGGGGAGATCTACACTCCAAGCCATTTACTCTCCTCTCCTAGGGGAACCTTGGATGGTACACATTTCTCCCAGCAGCCATATGGTGATGAAAAACCTCACCTGAGCCTCGATATCTAGGGTTTTTATTAGGGTTCAGTAACATAAGTTGACATCCCCCATGTGATTAACCTTTGTCTCTAGCCCCTCTGAATGTCAAGGAGATACCCCAGGGCTCAAAGCAGCCCTTGACAAATTTGATTGCTAGCTTACACTGTTGAGAATGCCCCAAGAAAATAAAAGCACTCTTTTGAGTCATGCCTTCCCAAGGGCTTAGATCACCTCCTGTAGCCAAGGGCAAAGGTCAGGTTCTAGAGAACTTAATTCTTAATTATAGGAGAAAGATTACAGCCCAAGAGAAGAAGTTCTGTAAGGAGACATGTGTAAATGGGGGTTTGCAGTATGGGAAGAGTGGTGGAGGTTGTGAGGTCAGTGAGAACTATACGAAAGTCATATAGAGGAAGGACTTCAGATTATTTGGGAAAACTTCAGAATGTTGGAACAGAAGGTGTGAGAAAACAAGTAGCCAGAGATGAACCTGGAGAGGACAGCCAGGGACAGATCTTGTCATACTTCAGAAGTTCCAGGGCTTTAGAACCTACCTGTGGTGGCGTCTGCTAGAGCCAAATGCTAAATATCCAGCCATTTGCAAGCTACTGCTCTACCTACATGGTTAATATCAAGAACTGCATTATGTCAGCATATGACTAAACAAAGTACATTAAAAGATTAGCACTCAGTATTCATCCGTTCCTAATTCCTTTTTTGCTCTTATAAACGTACTTGAGGCTATTTGTGTCTGTCGTGTCTGTGTGATACTCTTTTCTAATGCACCTTCTGTTGATGTCAGGTGAGTGGCTTGAGCCTGGTCGTAGGAGGAGTGTTTACACTACAGTAATTAGCTGTCAATCAAGGCCTTGCTTCCTTCCAGGAACTGATTGCCAAATATAAACCAGCACACTTCTCAGAAGCAATATTACTCAGAAGGCACAAATATACCTAAAGATGGTAAGGTGAGAATGGCAAAACAAGTCCTGTCTGTTGGGAGGTGATTTTGGCTTTGAAGCAGAAGATGGGCTCACCAAGACTGGTAATAGAGTGTCTTTTGGGAAAGTCAGGGCATTATTTCTGTACAAAGACTCAAGGGAAAAACCATCTACACTTCCGATGCCAATAATAGCTGTGTCCCACCCAGTATTTGACTTTTCATTTATGCATGATATAAATTTCACAACCAGTCATTTTTCTGTCTTTCTGCTTGGAGGCAGGAATCCAAATTTGTGGTCCTTTCCTTGCGATTTATATTATACATTTTTATGACCTTGCACTCTCTTCCTTTTTTTTCTTGCCTATATTTCTCATTTTTATAATGTATCCAACTGCATTTTATGCATTTATAACTGACGATAGGCAACGATTTGGTGGATTTAAAAGCCAGCATATGTCCTCACAGACTCTCTTTTATGGGGAAAAAAAATCAAGGACACAGTTTTTCATTAGTTGAATGATGTTCACAGGTTTTAGCTTTGGATAGAGATTTCTTTGTATCATCAGGGAAAGGGAAGGGCATTTTGCCCCTTCATTTAACCTGAAATGACATTGTTGGGAAAAAATTGAATCACACAGAGGTGTCTTGAAGGAAAAGAGAAAGAGTGTGGGATAAACATATTAGATGCTTGTTTAAGACATTCTCAGGACCTGGGTTCTTCCCTATGGATGCTTAATCTGTCTTGAGTTGTGTGTATAAGGGCCAGATATAGGTAATCTGTAGATGTCACTGTACCCTGGAAGGAGCCTTTATTTCATCTCACCCAGCAATCACAATACTGTAGGCAGATATCTTCATCTAGCTTATGGGGAGGAAAAAGGCTTTGGAGCCCTTAAAGATCGATGCATCCAAGTGGTAGATATGAGTCCATGCTTCTGGCCTTATTTTCTTCCTTGGTGAATTCCTTATACAAAAGTCAGGTTCAGCTTTGGCCATTTATAAGGGGGAGGGGGAGGGGGAGGGGAGACTGTAGCTATCAGCAAAGAACTGAATGTTTCAAAGGACTGTATATGGGGTACTAACTTATCTAGTCCAGGAAAAGATAAGGTTAAAAAATGATTTGTTTTCATTTTATTTGTGTGTATTTGTCTGTGGTTGTAAAAATGCATTCAGGTGCCCTAGGGAGTTGGGCTTTGAATCCCATGGAGATAGTGTTACAGGCATCTGTGAGCACCCCAGTGGGGGTGCTGGGAATCAAATTCTGGCCCTCTGCAAGACCAGTCAATAGTCAGAATCACTGTGCCATCCTTCCAGCCTCATACAGGGCTTCTGAGATGATCAGAAAGTCAAGATTTTGGCTGCATTCTTCAGTGTGTGTTGATAGAAAAGACCCCAGGCCTGGAAGGTCACAGAGAATGTCACTGCAGCTCTCCATGACTCAGAAGCATCAGGAGAGCCCCCAAATCTCTATCACAGCACACATGGGCTGGTCTGTGGAGTTCAGTCAAGTAAACCAGTGAGTCCCATGTTGGAAAGAAACTTTCATTGTCTTTGGTGTATCATAAACATTGTTCTCCATATTGACATTGTATATAGACCTTAATGTTTAATTGACAGATACAAAGAACCACATCAGCAGCAGACCTCTACAGTATGTTTGGAGCAATGGAAATAGCATTGGATGGATAGATAGAAGATCTGGGCCCTTGTACTGACCCTGCTGTCCATTAACTGTGCAACCTGTTTTCTTAATTTCCTATGTTTTGTTTTGTAAGTGTGGAGCTTAATATCCATGTTCCTGGCCTTGCAAAGTGATCCTGAGGTAATCAAACAGTGTGAATCAGGATATTAGGTGATAGGGGTTAAAGCATGCTTGTTCCAAAGCACTTGGGATGAAAAGCCCTTAAAAGATTCATTATTGGAGATAAAATTAGCTATGGGTTTTCCCATAGCTGCACTGCAGGTGCGCCTCCAAATTCCCAAAACCAAGCTCTTCCCAAGCACTGTTTTAAAATCTCACATACACCTATGAACTCTGTGGCTTTGCCCTTGACCTGAACTTACAGATGCCCTGTGGTCAAGGTCACTGGTGCTTCCTGAACATAGCTACTGTTAACTCTTTCATAGAGCTGTGATGTCATTTGTCTTCTACTTCTAATTCCCTTTCTGCTATGTGACAACCTGTTCATTCACTTCAATGGCTCTAAATGTTTCTTTTCCACTAATATCTCTCCTCTTCATCCCCACTCCTAGGATACAAGTGTTCTTCAAGTCTCTGCCCCTTCCTTTCCCTATTTCCTGGTGAGTCTATTCACATCATTTTCAGATGGTCCCAGGAATGCATCAAAACCCTTATGGCCCTTTGACCTGATCACTGTCATTTCTCCTCCACCTACAAATTGATAATGACGTGTTATTTTGTAGTGTGGAGGTGCAGGACTTTATTCATTTTGGCTATATGTCTCTGGCCAACCGATGATTTACTGTGGAGGTAGTGGGGCATGCCGGTGCTGGGGAGGTAGAGAAACTGAGATCCCTTGAGCTCCTTGGCCAGACATCCTGTACTACTTGGAGACTCCTAAGCCAATTAGATATCTTGTCTTATAAAACAGAATGAACACTGCCCAAGAAAAAAAGAAAGAGACAGAGACAGAGATATAGAGAGATACACAGAGAGAGACAGGGAGAGACAGTTCTATTGATTTTTAGTGTCTTTAATTAATGATGATCCCCAGTCCTGCCAAATCTGGAACCACAGGCATGGCATCCATCCATAGATCTCTGTGCCTGCCTGTTCAGAGCTGGCTCCCTGACCTGTCCACACATGAGAAGGATTCTAGCCAAATGCCATAATGTTGTCATCCTAAGTACTCAGTGTCTATCATGGAAATGTACAAATGAGAACCTATCGAGCCTCTCTCATTCCTTGTCTCTAAGTCTCTTTCTTTCTACTTACTCCTTCAGCCAGGTCATCTCTGGGCCTTCTCCTCTCTTGAAATGCTATGGATCCTTCAAGGCTAAGTATAAATTTCCTCTCCTGTGCCCATCACACATATCACTTCCTGTCCAAGATTAAAAGGTTATTTGACTACCGCATGGAACTTACTTCAGCCGCTTGTCCTTCTGAGTGGTCCTCCTTTCCCTCCTCTGGGACAAGGTGCCCTTTGAAAGGTGAAATATTTTACATCCTGGTAATATGATGTCAGGCATACCACTAACTGTATAGTTAGAGTAAATCGAATGGTGTCTCTCAAGAGGCTCAAAACTGTGATCAATTATAAACTATTTTCTAAGATATTGGTTTTAAAGCATCCAACCATAATTGATATTTCCCTGGGTCAGACATTACTGGGCAATATGCAACTGACTTCATCATATCTATATCAACTTCCTGAGGATTACTACACACACACACACACACACACACACACACACACACACACACCATGACAGATATTCATTGGTATCGGTATTTAACTTATCTGGAAATATTTAAAAGGAGGTATAAAGTCACCTTTCCTTTACAGTATGGGAGGTAAAGCTCAAGAAGATAAGCTGAACACAGAAAACACAGCTAATCAATGTCCACGGTGAGACTTAAGCTCTACAGAATTTCTTCTTACCCTTGACTATATAATAAGCAATGAGGCCAGGGCTTTTTTTCCCTGCCCTTTTTGACTGGCATTGAGTTGTTTATCCATGGATCTTAATTTAGCCTCATGCAAATGTGTGGCTATTTTTTAACAGGTGCCGTCTCTTGTGTTCATGAGTTGAGTCTTGTCCTAGTCTCCTTCATATTGGACATAGCTCCTGAGAAGGTGCTGCTATGTTTTAATGTACTCAGCTGCTCACTGAAGAGGATAAAACCATCAATGCTTCCAGCGGCAGCTGTCTTCCGTGTTTAAAAGCAAACTCAGAAAACTAGGCTCCTGGGACCAGAGAACAGTGCAATTTAGTACAATGGAAAATATTTTAGGAAGGCCAAGAAGAAAAATAAATACTTCCACTTTATTCCTGTAGGATCTGCAAATGACCAGGCTTGTATTTTTCCAGTCCAAAAGGCAGTTTTCCCCCCTCTGAAAAATCATAAAGGCTTTGGTGACTCTTAAGAAATGATGCAAAAGCATCCTTAATGAACTTGAGTCTGTGGGCACTGCTCTCTGTATGTTTGATGAGTAATGACATTCTAGTCTAAAATAAGGCCATGGGGCAATCAATGCCATCAAACACTCATTGAATTGCTCTCATGATCCTATCTAGGTTTATATTTGTGGCATGCCTTGTGTTTCCTAGAATCTGATTGTCAAACAATGGAAATGCTCCGTAAAGGTGTGCTGGATTGGATTCAGTACAGTGAGTGTTTTCTTTGAAATAGCTCATATTTTTTGGCATAACAATGAGCCAGATCATTCTCAGACCCACTCTGTGTGTGTGTGTGTGTGTGTGTGTGTGTGTGTGTGTGTACATGTACATGTACATTCATGTGGGTGACTGTAGAAGCCAGAAGAGGGCTTTGAATCCTCTGGATCAGGAGTTACATGCAGTTGAGCGCCACTATGTGGGTGCTGGAAACTGAACGTGGGTCCTCTGTAAGAGCAGGGGGGTGGTCTTAACTGCTGAGCCATCTCTCCAGTCCCCTGATCATATTTGTGTGGAGCTGAAATATTGAACATAAAATGCCTTGGTGATTTTATGGCAAAAGACCTAAGAGGGATCACACGTGTACAAAATGCTTTTCCTGGGAATAACATACTGAGTGGCCCCACACCCTCCTCAGTGACAGGAGAATTGAGGAGTGGAGTGAGCCAGGGGTGTTTGCTGAGGAATAAATATCTTTGCTCCATTGCAGAGTGTAGAAATCATGGTTTTCAAAGGTGCTGTGTGGGTAGATTGGTTCATTAACTTGATTCACTGAATAACATTTTCATATAAATGTCAGCAGTAACCTGCTGTCCACAAAATGTTAAAGCAAGTTCTTACAGGAGCCTGACAGCAGAGGGTAACTCAGATCCGCTGAATAAATAAGATCATCAGAAATAGAAATGCGTGAACAAAAACATTCATATCTCTTAATTTCTCTGAAAGAAAACCAATGGCTGAACGGAGCTAATGTTGCATTTAGGGATATATAACTCATACAAATGTAACATATGTAACAATGACCAAAAGAAGGGGATTGAAAAGAATTTCATGCTGGAAATGGTTGTACTTCATATTACTTGTGTGGTGTTTACTACAGGTTGGCCTGAAAAATTATAAAACATGTTGTCATTCTACAGAAACAAAAAGAGCTACAGTTAGAGAATGGAATAGAAATTAAAAAGATTGTTCTATGAACTAGTCCATTTATCAAGAATATGTGGTAAGTTAGCCACATGGATAGCTCTAGGGTAGGGAAAAAGTGAGAAGAATGGAGACAAATAATAAAACTCAGCTTGTCAAGAGCTTCATTAAGTTTTAATGTTAAATGAAAGATGGAGATGATCAAGTTGAGTGAAAAGTGCAGAAATAACTGTATGCTATTCACAAGGGGTGCTTTTAAGGACAAGACACGGGGAGATAATACCCAAGAAGGCTGGGGACAGGTACACCATGCAAAAGTAAAGAAGAGAGCTAGTTGGCTGTTTACAGAGGTGGAAGCGAGTACTGTTGTTAGGGATAAAAGAAGGCATCTAGTAATCAGTAGACTGACTAATTCACCAGAGAGGCTTAATCCTGAAGGTCTGTACATCTAAAAGTGTGATCAGATGAAGCCACACAACTACATCTGAAGGAAAAGGTACATGATTTGGGAAATAAAGTACCCCTCTCACTAGTTATGGCTTGAGAAAAAAGTCAATAAGGATAAAGACAATGTGTGTGAGACTTCAGCGATGGCAGATGAAGCATGCTTGTTGAGCGAATATGGAATGCCAATAGGATAGAACATATGTTAGAATTAAAATAAATCGCAATGAATGTAAAAGCTAGGATAATGCAAGCTCTGCTTTCTGATAACAAAACCTAATAAAACAATGAGAATGTAATAATCTAAAAATAATAACAGTGAAATAAAAGGGATAAATATTTGTATATTAAATCTCACGTTTCTGAATTACCCACAGGGCAAGACAGAAATCATAAGGATGTTAAGAAAATATTTCCAGGTTTCTGACAACTTTAAATAAAAGTTAAAATGTATTTGTCTGTGTGTGTGTGTGTGTGTGTGTGTGTGTGTGTGTGTGTGCGTGTGTGTGTGTACTGTCCCTGCAGCCCAGGAAGGTGTGTCAGATTCTTGGAACTTGAGTTTACAGGCCATTTATATGCTCAGTCATGTGAGTGCTAGGGTTGGAGCTCTGGACCTCTGATAAAGCAGTAAATATTATTAATGATGAAGCCATCTTTCTTGTCCCAAAGCTAAAATATATTGAAACATAAAATTACCAACATAGTCACAAGAAGTAGAATGTCTATGTATTTCTGTATTTAAAATCTTTGAATCTGTTATGAAATCTCAAAGAATTCCTCTGGCCTCCATAGTGTCAGTAGTAAATCCTATGAAATATTTCAAGGGGTGAGCCTTGCAGTAGTGGTGCATATCTTTAATCCCAGCACTGGGAGGCAGAGACAGGCAGATCTCTGAGTTTGAGGCCAGCTTGATTTATAGAGTTCCAAGGACAGCCAACAGAGAGAAACTCTGCTTCAAAAAAAAAAAAAAAACCAAAAATAAATTAAACAAACAAACAAAGTAAAAATAAAATAATGCAAGGAGTGAAAATAATATTCTCAAAAAAACTCTTTGTAAGAGAGGAAACGTGACATTTCCGTGTTCATTTTTAAAGACAAGCACAACTCCAGCAGAAAAATCTGATAAAAACAATGGCATGAGATGAAAATGAAAGGAAATCAAGGCTTATACAGAGAAAAATAAAAATCTTGGAACAGTAGCAAATGGAACATATAAAAATATCCCCAGAAAGCAAGACTGAGCTGCCACGTAAAAAAAAAAAAAAAAAAAATCAATGTAATTCATGATATCTAGTGGAAAAACAGACAGCCGTGGATGATTTGCTCTAGATTCAGGACATGTCAAAATTCAACATTTGTTTATATCAAGAAACATTCTTAATCTAAGAATAGAAAAAAAATTAAATTTGGTAAAAAGACTTCAACCAAGCAAAACAACAGCTAGCTGCAGATCCTTGAAAACCTGAATGCTTCCTCCAAGGTCAGGAAGCTGACAACGGTAAATACCTGCATTGCTTCTATTCCAGTTTGAGCTGGAGTCCCAGCAAGTGAAATGCATGAGAGATCCAAACACTGAAATCCAAAAAACTGAAAAGGAGGAAAGAGTAACAATAATAAGACAACAAAAAGCAAACCACCACTGTAGTAGGAATTAGGCCTCTTTAGTGAATTAGTAAGCAGTTCAGATTAGCATCTGGCAGCACATAAGGAGGAGCTCGGCGTCCCTTTAACCTGCTGAAATGGACAAAGCCAAGTTGTGGCCAGTGATATGCCCTGTTTGACGTCAGTTGCCGTGAGAAGCAACGGGACTGCTGGACAACAGGAGAAATCTCATGGACCCTGGAGGCTGCCAAGGATCCCAAGATAATGTGATATGTAAGCCAGAGAGCATCACGTGGTCTCTCTCCCTGCCCTCACCAAATGAGAAGCCATGCTGGAGAGGTACACAGCAAGGTATGCCATTTACAGAATTTAGACTGCGATAGCCGAAGGCATACCATAAGACCTGCTGCGAGAGAGTTCCTTAAAAGCATCTGTCTTGAGATCCCAGAGTTTGGAAAAAGTGAGCAAAGCAGGTAGAGTTTTGAAACCACTTGGAGTAGCTTTAGGCTGTGAAGCTGATGGAAAAAGCCGGCCTCAGTTTGGCAATTGGAACAGAATGACTTTATAAACCGACCACAATTTGGTGGTTGAAATAAATCGGCCTTGCGAACTGGCAAAGTTAGGCCCAACTGACTTTAAGTTTGAAAGAGACCACCTGATGGGACTGTTGTAAACCAAGTCACCCGGCACAGACCTATACTAAGAATATTAATATCCTTTTAAGAAAGTTAAAATAGTGTTAGTTAAGTGTTTTTAGTTGGTTTTATGGTGTTCAGGTGTTAGGGTGTTCTTAGATTATAGATTTTAGATTATAGGTTTTAGCTTATAGGATTTAGTTATTTTATAGGTGTTTCATAATTACTAATAAGCATGTGTTTATAACTAAAAATTTTCTGTTACACACCACCACACCAAAACAAACAAACAAAATTTTTTAAAAACCAATAAAAACAAATGAAAAAAAAAACCCTTTACTGATAGGTAATATATTGCTTAGGAAGACAATTAAATTAAAATAAAAACAATACTAAAGATTTGTATTACAAACAAACCAAACAGATGAAAAACCACCAATCTAATAAAACTAATGTAGTAAATTTCCTGGACTCTAGGAAATGAAAAGAAATAATCAATTTAACTTTCACATCACGGCATCAAATAATTGGAAAGCAAGTAGGGAAATAGCTGGAAAATAAGACTAAGAGATTCCATTCAGACTATCATTACAAATATAGTATTTTCAAGAATGAATCACAATAGATAATAAATCAGAAAGTCGCCACTAATCTAAGAGATTCCATTCAGACTATCATTACAAAAACAGTATTTTTGAGAATGAATCGCAATAGATGATAAACCAGAAAGTCTCCACTAAAAATTCCAGTTCATTTCTCTGAGAAATGAGACTTAATTAATGAAGAAATAAACTACCTCAAATTAGAAAAAAAAACCAACCCTGCAATTTGTTAATATGTTGCTGTTCTTCAAAGTGATCTGCAGACACTGTAAACCATGAAAGAAATTTTGCTTTTTGACAGAAATTAAGCTGATTTAAAATGTAGAGAGAGGAGCCTGGGGCTGCCTAGTGACTAATACCTACAGTAAGTGAGGCCACCCTGGGTCACAGAGTTGGGGCACTAGCGGTGGGAGATAAGGCTCTGTGGTTAGGAACACTGACTGGTCTTGCAGAGACTTGTGGTTCAGTTCCCAGCACCCCCACTGTGTCTCACAGCATCTGCCACTCCTGTTCCAAAGGACCTAATGTCCTCTTCTGACCTCCATGGGCACCCTGCATGAGCACAATATAGATATACAATTACACATGCAGGTGAAACACACAAAAACCTAAAATGGAAAATAATTCGATAAATAAATCTGAGCGAGGCCCAGTCTCAAAGGCAAGGGAGAGGGATAGGAGGAGAAAAGAAAAGGGAGGAGGGAGAGAAAAGAGAGAGGGAGAGAAGAAGGAAGGAAGGATGGAAAATCATTTATGACAGGACACTGTAGGAGCCTCACCTCTCCATATATTAGTATAGATTCATATCTGTCAACACACTGGCATAATCTGTTTATTTTATCTATCATATTTTCATCAGTCATATTGATTAATCTATAATATATCATAATACATATTTATAGTATATGTGGTATATATTATGGATTAGTGGAATTGGGATGATAGATATTAAATGTACACATGTGACATACAAATTTGATACAAATATGTGTATATTAAACCACACACAAAGATATATTTGCATATATATACAACACACATATTTAAATAAATATTTACAAAGTGTAGTTTACAAAGTGTAATGATTAATTGAGCTAATTAATCTCTCCATTGATGAGTTTAGCAGTTTTGAGTATATGGTACACTCTTATTAGCTACCATCACCCTGCTGTACAGAGATGTCTAAGCTCCATCCTACTAACTGTAAGTTGGTTCCCTGGTGCATCTCAGACTACTTCCCTTTTCTATGCACGGTCTTGCTTGCTGTCCCTGGCTTTCTTTATGAAACATAGAGAGTTTTAATGTCTTTGAATATCAGTTTCATCATTATAATAATGGGGACATTAAACTTATTTCTTGGGGAATCTGGAAGTTGAGGAACTGCTATATTCCTCATTAGAAGCACTTGTGTTGGGGAATGCAGCTTGCCTCAGCTATGAAACCAATCTGGTAATTTCGAGCTGCCCAAATGTGTTATTTTTCTACTTCTTAACACACCGAGTCTACTAACAACACCTGATAAAGAGATGAATGTCTTTTAAAATGGATGTTCTCATGCCCTCTGAAATCCAGCCTTCATTTTAATTGAGAACAGAAGTCTCTCTTTTTTCTCATTGAGTTTCTATCTGAGAGCAGTCAAGTGTGCATCATTATATTAGACTGGCAGCTTCAGAGTGTTTTTGGAAAAGATCAAAGTCCTTTGTTAATTGCTAAATATAAGATATTTAATCATTTCAGTGTGATTTATTGGGTGAAAATAGAATATGACAGCCTTCTACAAAATTGATATAATTGTAATAAATGGATGGAATTGCAAACTATAATAAGATTTCCAAATGTCAAATCGTTAGATATTGAGGAGAAATTTGTGAAAACTCAGTAGGTTCTTACTTCTCGTTTTTGAAAGTATGAAAATTTAGTTGATCCTAAGAAGAAAAAAACTGTACAAAGACATACCTCATTTTAGATCTAACTCTACCCCAAAGTAGAAGGGAATGCCATCTTCCTCTTCTCAGAACCCAAAGCTGTTTTGGTGAGCAGAATGAAAGACTTTGGCCAGGAGTTAATTCCATCTGGTTTGCAGTCAAAGGAGGATGAATGGGCACAAGATGTCTGAGGTACCAAGACTCTCTGGTGTTTAAAGGTGTTGATGCTTGAATTTGCACATCTGTGAGGGTGTTTGTTCACTATAGTGTGTACAATTGCACAGGCTTTACCATTTTTCCTTTGTCAGAACTTCTCAGAGAAGACTTGGAATGATGTCCTTAAGACGAGTATTTGATTCCCTCTGCTTGAAATCTGTCAGACTAAAGGCTGATGTATGTCATGTGTAAGCATGTTTGGCTCTCAGCTGATCTCCCACTGAGTTGCCCTCAGAGAGCTGATACTTAGAATTAGGCATCCACAAATAAGATCGCGGTGCCCATCCCACAGCCTTGCCTCTGTGGTGGGCTCCTGAGTCTCATGATTGTGAGAATGGTTTTCTCCTAGGACAGATTTCAGGATTAAATAACGACAACGTTTCTAAGATACTTAGCTCAGTACCTGACAGTTTTTAATAAAATACCTAGCAAAGGTTAGGTATTTTCATTACTAATATTTTGAATAATGCCTTTTTAATCATACCGTTATTACAGTTTAGTGGTTACTTTCACATTTATTGTTTAAGGCATCTCAAATTGAAGAAAAAATTGTTCTCTGCTGGGATCATGTAATTCGCTCAGACTCAAATACAGAAAAAATGCGTTTAATACAACAAAGCCCTAATGAATAGAAATCCAACAATCCTAGCTTATAAATCCCCCAGAATCCTCAGTTTCAACTTACAGGAGAAATAAATTATATGAAAAGAAAACATGCTCACATCAAATACTTATTTATACAAAAGAATTGATTTTGGAAACTGATCAGGAGTATATGTCTGATGGAGTTGATACTGTTTCATATCATGACTTTATTCAAAACATGAGTCAGTATGAGCCATTGTTCTCAAAAAAAATGTTAGAAAGTTAACCCATGTGGTCATTAATATGTTCGATCCTCACTCTTGAATGCCTACAACCTGCTCCACATTAGAAGTCAGAAAGGACCATAGATGTTTGCAACCATGTTCATTTTATTCAACTTATACTAAGGGGGATGACAAAGGAGAGTCAATAATAAAGGTTCATCTGTGTGTACATTTTGGACCCTCTTGTTTGATGAGCAATGATATTATTAATAAGAATCATCCTATTCTCTGACAACACAAGTTTAAGCTTTATTGGAATTGTGGTGTAGAATGAATAACTTTCCTAGTGAGTGAATATAGTCTGGATTTTTCTAGAATCATTTTGTTTTTGAAGTAACATTGTTTTAAAATAATCATGGAGTCATTGAAATGAGACCATAATTAGAAATAGAAGCAGAATGATGCTTGTTTTCTTACAACCAGGGCTTGAGCCCAAAGCCTCGCACACGCCAGGCGGGGGGCCACCATTGGCTGGGGTCTACTGACCTGCAGCCTCACAGCATTCTTTACCCAAGACTTCAGATCAAGAAAGAATTCCCTAAATCTGTGACAGAAAATTTGTACAAATATTTAATTTTTCTTTTTCAATTTTTACATAAATTTTTATAATTAGCTTTCAAAATACTTTTATTGGTGATATTTGAAAAGAATTCACTCCTTTCTTTCAAAGTAGACACCTTGGAGTGTTAACTTAATTTCCATGGTAAGGATAGCATCTCAAATAGAATTTGAAAACTTCCCAAGACTTGAACATTGTACATGAGAAGTTTTAATTGATCAGAAATATTTATATTTTTTACTTTTTGAATTCAACTAATCCATGATTAAAACAATGATAAATAACTAGTAATATGCGCTACTACTCAAAAAAGACCCAAAAGCAGAGATATACTTTATACCTATCTGTGTCTGTGTATTATATTTTAGGACTCTATATATTTAACCTTTAATTTCCTTATCATATATTTTGATGTATAACAAGTGTGCATAACTTAATTTTTTTTTTTTTTTTTACTTTCTTCCTTTGTGTTAGTTGCTGCTTGTTGATGGGGTAGTGTTAAGCATTCTAAATGTTAATTGGTCCTGTTTGGTGTCTGTTACTTAATTGACTCTAATTGGTTAAATAAATACTGAGGCCTAAGATTGGGCAAAGACAGAGAAAGATGGGACTTCCTGAGATTAGAACAGGAAGGCTGAGCTTTAAACAGAGGATTAAAGTACCAGCCAGGAGCAGCAGGAAGGAGAATGCACACCATGGGTTAGAAAAAAGAACCTCATTCCACATGGCCTGGAACATCGGCTAGCATGGAGAATGGCAGTCCAAGGGGACGTATGTATATATCGTGTCATATTTGGGTAATAGAATTAAGAGCTAGCTTAGATGGGCTAGGATTGCACAATTCAGTCCAAGGCTTGTTAAAAATCCATGTGGTCTCTGTGTGCTCATTTGTAATGGCTGCTTAAAATTACCCACTGCCAAACCAATTAACAATAATATAAATACTGGTAAACAATTTAACTAATTATTTCTACAAATGACACCCAACGTAATTTAATTATTTTTTTTTCTACAGCTTGTCATAACAAATATCTGAAACAAGTAAACTTACAGAGATTTCCATGGGCTCAGAGTTTTGGAGGTTTCAGGCCATGACCTGCTAGCCCCATTGCTCTTTGCTTGTGCAGAGACAGCACATCTCTTTCAGGATTAATTTTCTATATTGAGGTTTTAGTTCAATTACTTAGAAAGTAGCAATGCTCTTAGTATTAAAGATATATTTTTTTCATGTTGTAACATGTCTTTTTTTTTTTTTTTGGTTGTGCTGGGTGTGGAACCGTGGATCTTATGCACAATGAACAAGCACTCTATCCCCGAGCTGTACCACAGCCTCATATGTGAAATCAGAATGCATTGGAGACCCAGTAACCCTTGAATCAGGGTGGGGACTACAATGGAGCTCTGTTGTCACCTGTGTGCTATTCAAGTGGATCAAACTGCACCAATTCACGATTTTAACAGTGACAGACCCCCTCCACCACCTTTCTTTACTTTTACTTTGTTTTCCATTCCTGCTCAGTTAAGGTTGTCTTATTTTGAATTTTCTGTCTACTTATTATTAAGACCTGTGAACTTCCTACTGATTCTTTATTTGTATTTCATAAAAGACTTATTTTTAAAAAATTTCTAACTATATACATGTGTATCTGCATGTGTGTGCAGTTGCCTGCAGAGACCAGAAGAGGGTGTGAGAGATGGTTGTGTGTCTCCCTGGCATGGGTGCTGGGAACTGAACTCAGGCCCTTGGCAAGAGGAGTGCAACAATAAGTGCTAAAACATCTTTACAGCTCCCAAATAAGTACTTCCCGACTGGATCTTGAACTCCATTATGGCAGCAAAAGTCCTGAACCCTAACCACTCGACTACTGGGGAAGAGGTTTTATTGACTCTTATTTTCTCCCCTCCGCCAGGAATCCACAGAGAAGTAAATAATGGCAAGCTATATTTCCAGGGAGTTCTCAAACGCTATATAAAGTTTCCAGTCACCCCTTCATTCAGTAAGTATTCACTGAATGGCTCTATTTCCAGCGTACAAAGCCCATGTGGCATGTGACAGATTTCCTTTCTGGAAGCTGTTAGATGTTAGTTATGAACCCCTCAATCTGATTCTTCATGGCCAAGTGCAGTTGGTAAGAGAATAGGGAGACTCTTTGATACATCTTCAGAAAGTACACATTTAATAAAAGACACTGAACAAAGCCAACCAGCAGCCTCTGGAAACACTCTGCCTCTTTCCTGAAAGCAAAATTCAGCACATGAAAAAAAAAAAAAGATTTGTCTAGACAGCAGCATAAGATGTCTTTTCACAGATGTGGTCTGGGAAATGATGCTGTGTTTCAGAGATGGCCCTGAAATTAGGACAATTCCTCCTAAATCATTCCCAGTTCCCTGTGGAGCTAGACAGAAGGAAGCAGGAGGGCAAAGCTGCCTTTGGGTTTCCGGTGACCAGGTTGGTCATGGTCTGCTGTACTAACCTGACAAACCTGTTTTACTCTCAGTGTCTTATCTCTAGCCAGTGCCCGAAGAAAGTGGTCGCTGAAGTGTGAACTTAGAGGCTTTGATGGAGCTTTCTCACCAATGGCAGCTTTCTGGGGACACTTTTCTCAATCTAACCCTCAGCCCTGGGAGCAGCTACACATCTCTCCACTGACTCCTGTATACTGCAAAAAGAAGCCTCTCTGCCCAAGGTCGAGAACATCCCAGGTCAATGGGTATAAGCATAAATATTTAGAAGCCGAATTGGCAACATGACCACTTAGCAGCACAGCAATATCAGGTTCGACCCCAGAGCCGATGACTTCCCTAACCACAAACTTTGATCAGGAGTACAGCATCAGACATTAAACTCCCTCCTGTGGAGCAGACCTGAGACTCTCCATGCCACATCAATCAGTGTTTAACATTTCCCAATTTCTCTTCCCTTAGCATATGGACTATTCATATTAGTGTATCTACAGGAATGGCAACTCTTCATAGCAGCTCATTTTTTTTTGTAGTCTAATAATTGAGTATATCTGCTTGCTATGTGAAAGGGCCATGGCTTTGCGTGGCACATGCCTAAGTTAATGTAGGAAATCTTTGCAAAGCATCAGTCACTCAATGCTCCATTTCTGTAGTATCTTTTTAAACCATCTCTGTGAGCAAAGCTTTCTTAGCACATGTAGCGAGATGCTTGTCAGGAAGAAGGTGAGAACTCTATACCTTCATCTCATGAGCTGGAATACTCATCCTTATTATTTCCTGGCCTAGTGATTTTAATAAAGACTACTTGCTTGCCTGACCCCAAAGCAAGTTCTGTTACAACTTCATCATTCTTCTTGGGAAACATAGTCTCTGTTTACCTTCACATATAATAAGAAACAATCTGGACTCACTAATCCAAAAATATATTTCAGCTACCAGGTGAAAATTCCAGGTCTTATAGCCTGGTTAAGTGTGTGTGTGAGGGAATTTGTAGATCAGAACTGAGTCAGGTTATGTGTCCAACATTATCTCTAAGCCTTTTTGAATGTAATTCATATGTCCAGTGCCGAGCCTTTGTAGCCAATCATTTAGATGGAACATGTTGTTATGACTCACCTTCATACCAGCCCCTGAACTTTTGGGGTAGCAGAACACAGCAGAGATGTTTTGATTAGAGAGGGAAGAGAGGAGGGAATGGAGGGTTGTATCCACCATTGCTTTGATGGAAAAGCAAGGTGGCCAGGTATAAAGTCATTACAGCTCCTTTTTATCATGTAACTAATAATCATGTTGCTGATGAACTGTTTGGCTTCCCATGAGTGTCCATTTTGTACTGGCAAAAGAAAAATAAAAGAATGTCTACTACAGGATGTGGAGGAGTAAATGAGAAAAGTAATAATCACAACTCTCTATTATTCTATTGCTATTATTATCAATCAATCCTTCCTTTAGAGGATACATCAAAATAGGCCAGTTGCTTACCAGCTAACCATGAATTTGTTAAACAAAAGAATCATAGGGACTTGGTAGAGAAACGACCATTTTCTGTGACTGACACTCTTCCATGTCAGAAACTTTGATTCAAACATTTCCAAATGAACTGGGCCTAAGGAGCTCATGCATGCAACCCCAAGACTTGGTAAACTGAGGTTGAAGTGTTCCTGTGAAGTTTTCCAGTCTGAGATCAGCCTGGGCTACACAGTGAGTTCCAAGCCATCTTGGACTGCAGAGTGAGAGCCTGCTTCCCAAGACCCTCAACCAAACAAAACCAAACAAAACAAAGACATAAAACATCTCCATTTTAAATGCATTCCACGTTCAGAAGGAAGAATGAGACTCCTAGTATCCTGGAGATTGCTATTCATATATTTGTGCTCTTTAATCTAGAGCAGTCCATTTTGATGGACTTTTTTCAGAGTATAAAGAAGAAAAACATTACAGGCATGTAATGCCCTAGATTGTGTTATTCATCAACATTTCATTCTGAACTACTGCCTATCAAAGATCTCTGGAAGAAGCCACTCCCAGGCCAGAATTCAGAGCTAGTCTTTAAACGCCTACTCCTTCCCCTGTTGGCACAGCAGCCACCTTCCGCCAGGGACTACCCAGTGAGCACAGTTTTCTGTGTGAGCCCCACTCATCTTCTTTTTAACTCTTCTTTAAAGTTATTGCAGATGAATCTAGCTGAATTCAATGCTGATACATAAATAGAAAAATAGGAAGAAAAGTTCTCTTGAGATAAAGGTGTGGAAGAAAATGTCTTTCCATGTGGGTTGGTGAAAAATAAGATTATTTTTATTGATGTGTCAAATAAAAGGTCATCTTCAAAATACCCTCCCCCCCTTAAATACCCCTCTATCCAGGCTTCTATTTTCAATTCACAAAAACATTCAACAACAGTTACTTGTTGCCCAACCATGGAGCACAGGAGAGGCTCATGGTTCCCTGCCCAGCATGCTTTGTCTCATTCCTTTATGGGCTTTAAAAGCTTCCCCTTGAAGCCTGATTTTGTCTATCTTTTGTCATTTGTCTTGCATGACTTAAGGAAGAACACATCAGACTTAATTTGATGGAACAAAAGTGTCCTTTTTGTTGAGGGCAAAACAATGTGAGTAAAGAAATACTTAAATCAGTCTAAGGCTACAACTCGTGTGGAGAAGCTATGTAGTTAGCTGGGCTGAGCTACTATTGTCAACTGCTGTTGTGTGCACTCTTATGTGTAAGGGAATGAATGTGTTTATTGTGTTTATAAAACTATGCTATGATTGCAGATCCAGGGGCTTGTCTGATATACGGGGTGTTTCGTCATAAAAAAAGTCTTGGAATAAGACTACACCTTATTATCTTACTGTACTATGAACCATTTTAAGGATGATATTATGCGTTTGTGAAACTTTAATTAAGGATGCCATTTAAACAAAATACAAATCTAGGAGATGGAGGGATGTTTCAGTGGTTAGAACACTTGTTGTTTTGGTAGAGGACCTGGGTTTGGTTCCTAGCATCCCTGTCAGGCAGCACACAATTATAACCTTTAATTCCAGTTCCAGGGATTTGAGGACATCTTCTAGTCTCTAGAGGCACCTGCGTTTATGTGCACACCAAGATAAATGCAAATAAAAACAAAATCTTAAAAAATAAACAAACCACCCAGAGATCCTCTATGAGTTTGCTACATTCTTAAAAAAAAAAAAAAAGATATTCTCATTCAGACAGTCTTCAGCACTTTGTGCTGGCCATGTTCACATTTCTGATGTCTAATTGCTGTGTAATGATGTCTCTTTTTTTAAACATTCAGTTCTCTGAGGTCACATGTCGTTTGCTCATTCTCTATTAACCTATGCGTTTGGTAAGGCAAACCTTCAAGACTATTTTATCCATTTCATTTGGGTGGCAGTTTTCTCAACGTTATGTGAGGAGACTTTTGTGAATTTCGGTATCAGGCATTTATTTTATTATCTGCTTTGCAAAGATTTCCTGCCAATCTGTCACTTGTCACTTCGCCTTCTTAACAACATCTTTTCAAAAGCAGACGTTTCTAATTCGAATGAACTTCATCTAATCAATTATTTATTTCATGGGTTGTGGCTTTAGGGTTTGTATTAGTATCCAAAAAAGTCATTGTCAACCCAAAGTTTCCTAGATTTGTTATAGGTTTATCTCTAGAACTCATATAATTTTAAAATTTGTATGTAACTATGATTAATTTTGGGTTTCTTTCTTTCTTCCTTTCTTCTCTTCTTTCTTTCTTTCAGCAGTTTTGAGAATGAAACACAGAGCCTTGCACATGCTAGACAAGAGCAGTAGTGCTGAGCAGTGTCTCTAGCCCTGTCTAGGAGGGACATGACATGAGTTACTTTTGTGTGTGCTGTATGTGTGCATGTGTGTGTATGGGGGGCGTGGTTTGCCTTTATGGGTTCATGTGGAGACCAGAGATCGACACCAGATACCTTCCCCAATCACATCTCCACCTTTGCTCTTTGAAAGAAGTTCTCCCACGGAGCCCGCTTCCGCTCATCCATACTGTTAGGCTGGTAAGCCAGCAAGCCTTTCTCACTCTTGTCTGACTGTCTATACCCCTGAATGCAGCCAGGGGTGGCTTTTGGGAGTGCTGGGAATCCTAACTAATGTCCTCATGCTTGTGTGTCAAGCACTTTACCCATCGAGGCCTCTCCCCAGATCGTGAATTTGTTTTAGTTTCACACATGTTTACCCAGTCACTTATGATTTGCCGGAGAGGTGAACTCTTCTTCAGTGAATGGCTTTCCTCTATTGTCACCCACTGATCGTCTGACCACACCTCTATTTCTGCATGAGTCTGTTTCTGATCAGCCTATCCTGTTCCCTTGGCCCATCTCTTTATTCCTCATACCATAGTGCCATCATCACTCCCCTGTGGTTGTAAATCTCTAAGGTAGGGAAGGGCCAGTCTTCCAGCTTTTCCTCTTCTTCAGCATCCTTTTGGCTACTCTGGATCACTTGCCTTTCCATATAAATTTTGAAATAAGTCTGCTGATCATCACAATGACAACTTGCTGGGATTTTGATTGGGATTGTGTTGAATTTACAAACCGAGTTGGAAAGAATGACCTTTGAGTGATAATGAATTATTTCATCATGAACATGATGTATCTTTCTACTTCACACATACACACACACAGAGGAGGAGGAGGAGGAGGAGGAGGAGGAGGAGGAGGAGGAGGAGAGAGAGAGAGAGAGAGAGAGAGAGAGAAACAGATAGAGGGAGGAAAGTGAGAGAAAGAGAAATAGCTAGAGAAAGAAAAGCAGATGGGAGGAGAGAGAGAGAATCTTTTTTTTACCCTTGAATTGCACATCCTATGTCTCCTTCCATCCTTTAGGAGTGGGCCACTAACCAAACCCAAACTCAAGGGAGGGACAATATTAAGAGTTCCCCTTTACGGCTTCTACCACAGCCCCACACTAAGGCTTCATACTCTAGAGACAAAGCATTCAAGTTATAGGAGGGTTGGGAAGAAGAATGGCTCTCAGGGCTGCATCTCCACTTTAATTAGAGGAGGGAAGTTATTAATCATGGAAGAGCTGCACGTGCTCACATAATAACATAGTCTGATCTTTTAGAAAGCCACCACAAAGCTCTAATTTTAGAATCAAAGCAACACCATTCAGTCTATCTGCTGCCCTGTCATATCTATTCCCTTGTTAGAGGATTTTTTTTTTTTTAAGGAAGAGTATAGGGTAGATTTAAATACCTGAACATTTTCCCTGTGGAGTGTGTTTCTAACACAATGTCTCACATGGTCATTAGAACACAGACATGCAGAGAATATGTGACTATGAAACTCAACCAAATGAAATTAGAAAATCATTAAAATCCAAAGATCTGTATCTTATCTATTCTTGTCTCTTTTAAAAAGATTGTGTGATCTTCCAGAAAGCCCATCCAGCTGGTGTAGTTCTAGACAGGAGAGACAGGGAGATGTGAGAATTTGCTCAAATATCTTACATTTACAGTGGATATAAGGACTCAATAATACATGTCAGGGAAATGAAATTTAGACAATTCTGTATGTCTGTAAACCAAGCAAGAGGAAACAGGGAAGAGATAGAAAGGTGTGGCTACATCTCCATGCACCTTCATCTCATAAATCTACTTCCCCTAGACCACTTACTTTGGAAAGACACCTTTTTCTAGACAGCGCTCCAGGGCTCAGCTCAGGAGCCTCTAGAGCTGGAGATTTTAAAATTTGAAAATTTTCAAGCATGCTGCTTGAAAATTCCATGGTTTTCTCTGAGTCTCTTTTCATATGTTAAATGGGCATGAAATTATTATGCAGATGATCTTTATGCTGAAAGTCCACTTTGATGATCTTTGAAGATTTAAAAAAAATAAAGTAAAATTTGAAACATAGAAATTAAAAATGGACTCAAGACCTGAACATCGTCCCCATCATAAAAAAAAAGCAAACTCCTTTCAGTTAATACTTTATCCTAAGTAAAATCCTAAAATAGATTTTTTTTCCAAGTTCAAATTTCTATTGATTCATCTCTGAAAACAAAAGGCTGGTAACATGTTGCTAATGTATATCACTTTTTGATCCATCCCTGAGGCAGAGGTCAAGAACAAAGACCCGGGAGACTGATGACGTGTAGACACTCTTTTCAGTTGGTACTGCTGGAGACATTGAGGAAGGGTGGGCTTGGAACTGCTGCATGGAGCCCAGCCATGACTCTTTCATTGAAGGACCATGTGGGGTGTACTCTAGAACAAATAAACAAGACTTTGCGAAAGTATACTGATATGGTATTAAGTGTGAATGTCGGTCAAGCTAGATACTGGGATCTGTAGACTGGTGAAGATTTTTCTGAGATAAATGTGTGTGCCTGTGGAAGAAAAGTTACCTCCCAAGGAGGAGTAAAATGGCCTGGATCCACCCTGTCATTAACAACTAGAAGATTGTACTTTGTGCGAAAAAAAAAAATTGTTACAGACATGACACAAAGGGCTGTGCAGGCCTTGACTTCTGATGAAAGGTGCACGTACCGGTGTGCTTCCTGGTCACCCTGGCTTTACGCTGGAGAACATCTAAAAAACAACAGCACAGCGAGTAGGCATCCAAGCAGAAGTTGTGTTGAGTTAGAGATAGAGAGGTTGGGCATTTTAGGTGCTCAGATGACTAGAATTGAAAAGGCAGATAATTTCAAGGATGTGCGTCTGCAGACACAGTTGCAGACTCTTACACTTGACTGTCCCCTCATTTGCACACCAGCCTGCACTCACAAAAGAGGACCAAGAACAGCTCCTGAGAAAGGCCGGCTCTGGGGGAAATAAAGAAAATGCAATGCTTAAAATCGACTGTCTTTCAATCCGGGTTAAAGAAGAAATCATTCTGTCACCTTGGAGCTAAACCAGCTCTAGTGTATATATTTTGAGATCCCAAAGGACAATCTGCCTGCATCGAGAAGGCCTTTTGTAATTAACCTCCAAACCTAGGTCCCTCCAAATCCCATGTGTGTGTCTCTGAACTCTAATTATTGGGATCAGAGACCTGTGTTTCCCATCTGAAGGGATCAAAGATGTGTTCCACCACTCCTGGATCGAAGTCTTTCTCTATTTAGAGTTTGCCCAGCATCAGGCTGACCCTGAGCTCCGGGATCTGCCCGTTTCTGTCTCCAGTGTGCTGGGAGCTGGGACCAAGGGTGTACTCTTCTTGAATGGTGGGACCAAGAGTATGCACGCTCACCACCCCGCTCTGTATGACTCCAGAATACATAAGACCACCAACTCTACGGTGCTCCCCCCGTCTCCGCTGAAGTCAAAGGCATGGGCCAATACCACAATTCTCTTGTATTTTACCTTAGCTCCACGTCTTCTCGACACCTGGAGGTCTGCAAAACCAGGCCGAATGGCTGTATCCTCTATTCCATTCACAGTGTTTCAGCCCTGAATTAGTGGCAAGCCTATCTCTTGGCATGAAAAAACCCCTTGCACCAACTGCAGACATACTGCTGTCCAAAAAGGACAAAACTTGGTAGCAGGGAAGTCGACAGCCTAACTCTGCCAAGACAGGGTAGGTAAGTCCTTCATAATCCCGGCTCTACAACAAATGTCTGTCAGAGAAACAGGACCCAAAGGCTGAAGACTGATGCAGGAATGTATGGAGAGAAATTGGGATCTGTCCAGGCAGTCATTGGTATGTCCTTTCTTAGTTTTGGAAGCTGCAGGCCCTGCACTTCCTATATAAGCAGATATATTTATCCCTCTCAGGTCTCTGAGGTGGTTGAAGAATAGACAGCTAGAGTCAAATTTTGAGTTGTTTAGGAATCAAGAGGGTGTTATAGATCTAAGAAGATACTCTTAAAAGTGTGTTGCAAGTTAGTATGAATGTTGAGTCAGATATAGACCTTTAAACTCATGGAGATGGTTAGATAGTAGAATGTTAAAGTCAGGGGCCAAATATGTATAAACTGGACATTGGGAAAGTATACTGGGCCATTTAACTCTCATAAATGTGGCATACTTATATCTGTTGTTTTGTATAATACTTACTGTTATAAGAGAAGGAACCATCTGTTGGACTGAAAGGGGAAACTTCTGGGGAGAAGAGGGTGGAAGGGCGGGATAGGAAGGGGGAATAGGGAGGGGTTTGTGACTGAGATGTAACTTGAAGAAAAAAAAATAAAGTATTTAAAAAAAATCGACTGTCAACTAGCCAGGATCCAAGAGCAAACCTCTGTGGCATCTCAGAGGGAATTTCTAGATTAAGTTAACTAAAGTGGGACACTTGCTTTGAGTGTAGGAGCTGCCATGACGTGAGCTGTGGTCCTGGATGGGTGAAACAGAGAGAAACTGGGTTGAGCACCAGAGCTTGTCTGTCTGTCTGTCTCTCTCTCTGCTTGGTGATTGTAAATGGAGTGTGTTCACCTGTCTGAAGCTCCTGCCACCATAATACCATACCCCCAACTCCCCGCCCCACAAGGTTACAATGCACTGTAAAACTGAGCCTGAATATATCCTTCCTTCATCAAGTCACTCAGTAGAGCATTTCTTTCTTTTTTCTTTCCTTTCTTTCTTTCTTTCTTTCTTTCTTTCTTTCTTTCTTTCTTTCTTTCTTTCTCTCTCTCTCTTTCTTTTATATCACAACAAACACAAAATAATTAAAACAGAGAGTTGTAAGTCAAACACTCCCCAGAGCCTTTTTTTACTGAACTTGGAATCATGTAAATGGTACAAGATCTTCAGGAAACCTGATTGAATATGCAGAACATATATTCCAGATGCCCATATGGAAAACTAGTGAATGAAAAGGTTGAAAACAAGATTCAAACATGCCAAACTAACATGGAAATTATGTAACTAACAGCAAAACAAACCCACCATTATTTAGAGGACTATAACAAAATCTGGGATTCTACAAAATGAAACCATAACTTCAAAGATTCAGTAGTACTAAGTATGTCAAAAACAAACAAAGAAACAAATAACACTCCCCCCCCCCCCAGAAATTTCATGCACAGGACAAAAAGGAGTCGGAAAGTATCTGCATGGACTGGTATGTGTTTCTTCTTCAACCAGGAAAGATAAAGCAGAACAAAGCAATGTGCCAACAATTCCTCTTGAGTGCTTGAAGAACACTTCAAACTGTTCCTCTCCAGTTGGAAGACAGAACCACAGGTTACAGTTGCAAACCTTCCTGAGAACCAGTAACAACAGTGTAAAGAAACTTAAACAACCATTGCTGGAAGTGCTCTTTGGATAAATTGATTTATTTATTTATTTTTAAATGTTTATTTATTACTTCAGGTTACATCTCCATCATAGTCCCCTCCCTCCACCCCTCCCAGCTCCACCCTCCCACCCTCTCCCCCTTCTCCCAGAACTCATAATTCCTTTTTTGAATAATTAGGCCACAATTATGAAAATTATAAGGTATAACATACATTCCCAATGTCCAGTTCATACATATTTGGCAGCTGATATTAATATTCCATTATCTATCTACATGAGTTTAAAGTTCTATACCTAATTCATTTTCCATCCTAACTTGCATTACCAACTTAAAAAGTCTTCTTTTTTATATATAATTTATTTTTTATTTCTTCAAGTTACATCTCAATCACAATCCCCTCCCTACTCTCCCCTCCTGTCCCACCCTTCCTCCCTCTTCCCCCTCAATTCCCCCCATCCTCTACCCTTTTTTTTAGTTTTCTTTTTCCCCCCAACAGCTCCCCCTTTCAGTCTAACAAATGGTTCTTTCTCTTATAACAATAAATACAATACAAAGCAACAGAAATAAATAGGCCACAATTATGAGAGTTATATGGCTTAGCACACATTCCCAATGTCCAGTCCATAAAGATGGCTAGATGTTAAAAACGTCTTCTTAGGCCCAGAACATCTTTTTAATTCCTAAACAACTTAAAATTTAACTGGGAGACTATAACTGTCTAGTCTTCAATCACATCAGAGACTTGAGAAGTATAATATCTGATTATACAGGAAGTGCAGAGCAGTAAATTTGAAACTTAAAAATTTCTCTGTGTGTGTGTCTCTGTCTGACTTTTTGTTTTAAAGGGAAGACACTTTGTGAGTTTTCCCTCTAAGTTCCTCACAGTGAAGACTGGAGCAGGAGTCCTTTGTGCTTCAAGGAGAGAGAAGAAAAAGTAGCCAGCAAAAAATTATTTACTGATGAAGGCAAAAAAAAAAAAAAAAAAGGTGTGCACTGTAAGAAGTGGCAAAGCCCTACTGTCTGAATGACAATATCAGATGAAATGTGTATGTACCTAAAGCAGCAAAGAACACTCACAGTGATAAATAACAGGTAAATGCAAAGTACTTTCTCTTATTTCAGATTTCTTTGTACTGGTTAAGAAGTGCTAGCAGTGCCGAGCACTGTAGGATTCCGAGTGTGCATAGAAGTGACATGCTCGAGAGCAGGAATGCAGATGATACAGCGGGCATCCAAAGTACCTGCATGCAAAGTGTTTGTTTTGTGTAGTACTGGGCCATTAGAAGTCAAGCTGTGGTAAGCCGAAGATGTACTTAGAGACCACAGAACAAGCCTAACATATGAACATACAATTTAGAGTCAGCAAACCAAAAGAAGCTGAAAGCACAAATCAAAATCATTCTGAAAGGCATGGAGGGAAAAAAGAAACAAAGGATAGAACAGATAGTAGTAAAATACGTAGTGGGACTATAGATTTTAATAAAAACATTGAAAAATTGAGAGGTTATCAGACTTGGTAAAAGGGAGACTTCGTTATGAAGATGATTTTTAAATTTTTATTATCTTAAATGATGCATTTATGTGTATGTCGGTGTGTGAGTAGGTTTACATGAGCACAAGTGTCCCAGAATCCACAGGCATCATATGTCCCTGGAGCTGGAGTTACAAGCAGCTTTGACTCACCCAACTTGGACTCTGGGCACAGAGCTTGGATTCGCTTGAGAGCAACCAGCATGCTTAACCTCTGAGCCATCTTTTCAGTCTCTGAGGTCCTATTATATATGTATTAAGTCTATAAGATAGAAATAGAGGGTAAAAATGAAAGAATAGAAAAAATATACAGAACACTAAGGGGAGCTAGAAAACATTTTCTCTGAAAGTGAACAGGAAGCATTCCCTAAGGCTGCCACTGTTCTGGGCCATAATATAAACCTCAAAAATTTTAAAATAGTTGAAATCTGACCATAAAGAGATGAAAGTATAAATCAATAACAAAAAATGCATCTAGAAAATCCTCTAATGTTTGGAAATCTAACCACACATTGCCAACTACAATAACTTCCAGTTAAAGGAAGAAATCATGAGGGAGATTAGGAAATATTTTTTTAACTGAATGAGCACAAAACCTATCCAAATTTGTGGGATACAGCTAATGTGTTGTTTATAAGGGGTTTATGGCTTTAAGCACAGCAGAGAGGGTAAAAATCTAAGTCGATGATGTACTCATCTAGCTTAATATTAGGAAATAAAATAAATTCAAAGCAAATCAAACAAGGGCTGGAGAGATGGCTCAGTGTTTAAGAGAATTTATGGCTTTTCTAGCAAAGAACCAGAGATCAGATCCCAGCACCAACTTCACGTGGCTCCTAACTGCCTGTAGCTGTAGTTTCAGAGGAGCTGATTCCCTTCTGGACTCTGTGATCACTGCACTCATGTGCGTGAATCCCTACCCAGTCACATACATATACACATACCTAAAAAATAAAAATGATTCTTTAAAAGAACACCTTCTAAGTAAAATGGAGGACAATAAAGAACAGAAATCAGCAAGATGTTTTAGGCTCTCCTAAGAGAGAATCAAGGGAGCATTTTGCTGCCCATGGGTTCTGTCCCCATTTTCGTCACGTTAAGTGCAATATCTTGTCCCTGAAGTCATGGGAAGTAGAAACATTTCAACACAGCAAGAGAAGAGCTGAAGAGATGGCTGAGTGCCCTACCACAATTAGGGTAGCTGTGAGACTCAAAAACTTCTTTCCAGAGATTCCTAGAAAAATCTGGAAAGAAACTTGGGGAAACATTGGCCTTTCTACACTCAGGAAAAGACTGAAGGTCTGAAGCTCAAGAGTTAATGAAATGTTACTCTGTCATCTAATAAAATGTGGGGCATTTGATTCAACATCTTAAAGGTATGCTTGTGGCTAAAGCCACATACCACCATAGATTTTTAGTGTGAGGAAACACTTCAAATGAACTGGTGAATATTAGTTGAGGGTTCATTTAGGAAGAGAGATGATTGGCTAGAAGTGAGAGTACAGGGAAAGCTGTGAGTACGTACTGATATTGGTGGTCCAGGGCCTGGGAATTCTCAACCAGATTCTGCATCTAGAAGGCCAGGTTTTTAGCCATAGTCATTTTCAGATATTGTGAAGCTGTATTAGGAGCCTAGGATTCTTTACTTTTAGCACAAACCCTCTTCCATGGCTATGGGATTTTTTTGTACTTTAAGATTAATAGTAACTATTAAATTAATATATTGGGAAGTCATTTATCCAACAAATATTTATTGGGCATATTTAAGATATTTTTGACACAAGGCTTTGATAATTTGACCATACTGGATGACCTACTCATTATGTAACTTAGGCTGACCTTGAATTCATGAGCCTTTTGTGCAGACCCAGAAGTTATGGGATTCAGATGTGAATGTTCTCACTTAGATTTGGTGAATACTTTCAACATGTTGTAGACTATTTTCTGTTTGAGGGCATAGGCTGGGATTAGCAGGACCCGGGCATGGCTTTCATAGAGCATGTTGGCTAATGCAATGATTGGGAGAATTGTAAATGAATACCTGCGGAATTGAGCCCAGAGCATTATTCCAGTACTGTCAAAGACTAGAGGGTGACATAGTAATGCAGTGGTTCTTTATTTTTTCCTTTATCTTTCTTTTTTTAAAAAATAAATTTATTTATTTGTTGCTTCAGGTTACATCTCTATCATATTGTCCTCTTTCCCCCCTTCCCAGCCCTGACCTCCCACCCTGTACCCCCTAACTCTTCCATCCCACTCCTCTGGAGTGGGGTGTCCCTATATAACAGTCCCTCACCCCAGTTCAGAAGTCATATGGGGGCCAAGAGCCTCCTCATACACTGGGGGCCTACAAGGCAACACCACTAGGGCAAAGTGTCTCATTGCCAGGGAGGGAAAACTAAAAAACAAACAAACAAACAAAATCTATGTCCATGTTCCCTTTGGTGTGTTGGTTGTAGTATAGTTATCCTGACTATATGGATAAAATTCAACTATAAGTGAATAGATGTCATGTGCATCCTTCTGAGTCTGGGTTAGCTCACTCAGGATGAGCTTCTCTAGTTCCATCCATTTGGCTGCAAATTGCATAATTTCATTTTTTCTGATAGCTGAGTAATATTCCATTGTGTAGATGCACCACAGTTTTTTAATCCATTCTTTGGTTGAGGGACATTTGAGTTGTTTCCAGTTTCTAGCTATTACAAATAAGGCTGCTATGAACATAGATGAGGAGACTTCCTTATGATTCGGTGAGGAGTCATTTGGGTGTATACCCAGAAGTGGTATGGCTGGGTCCTGAGGCAAAGCTATTCCAAGTTTTCTAAGATATCCCCACACTGATTTCCATAGTGGTTGTAGAAGCTTGCACTCCAACTAGCAATGAAGCAGTGTTCCCCTTTCTCCACAACCTCACTAGCATGTGCTATCATTTGAGTTTTTGATCTTAGTCATTCTGACAGGTGTGAGATGGAACCTTGGAGTCATCTTGAGTTGCATTTCTCTGACGATTAAGGATGTTGAGCATTTCTTCAAGTGTCTCTCAGCCATTAGGGATTCCTCCTTTGTGAATTCTCTGTTTAGCTCCTTTCCCCATTTTTTTGATTGGATTATTTGGTTTCTTGGCATTTAATTTCTTGAGTTCTTTGTAGATTTTGGATATTAGCCCTCTGTCAGATGTGGGGTTGGTGAAGATTTTTTTTCCCTGTCTGTAGGCTGCCATTTTGTTCAAATGACAGTGTCTTTTGCCTTACAGAAGCTTTTCAGTTTCATGAGGTCCCATTTATTGATTGTTGGTCTTAGGTCCTGAGGTGTTGATGTTCTTCTGTTCAGGAAGTTGTCACCTGTGCCAATGAGTTCGAAGGTTTTTCCCACTTTTTCTTCTAGTAGATTTAGTGTGACCGGCCTAATGTTAAGGTCTTTGATCCACTTGGACTTAAGTTTTGTACAAGGTGATAAGTATGGGTCTAATTTCATTCTTTTACAAGTGGACATCCAGTTGGACCAGCACCATTTGTTGAAGATGCTGTCCTTTTTCCATTGTGCGGTTTTGGCTTCTTTGTCAAAAATTAGGTGGCCATAGGTGTGTGGGCCCATTTCTGGGTCTTCAATTTGATTTCATTGATCTACTGGTCTGTTTCTATACCAGTTCGGTGGTTCTTAAAGAGACAGAAATCAGGGAAGTGTGTGTACTCATTCATGTGTGCACACACATACAGATATGTGGTCAGGGAAGTCCCTTTTGCGTGAGTGGCCTTTGAGAGTTGAGAATGGATGATTAGAAGACCCCAGTAATGACACCATCTAGAAGATGAGAACCTTCTAGGCCAAGCAAACTGTAAACCTTAAGGCTAGAATATTTTGAGTGAAGCTGGATCTTGTCTACAACAAGGTACCATGAAGAGAAGAGGACTGGAATGTGACTTACAGGACTTGACTTTGGTTCTCTTTCCACTAGTGTTTGACTCAGTCTTCAATTCTTTCCTCCATTAAAGGCACAATGGATGTATCAACAGCTTACAGCACACCTAGAGAACAGCAGAAGGGCTGAGCAAAGTTTCTCACATGAATGCAACATGAGAGCCTGCCAAGCATCCCACAGCCACAGGGTGTTTGGGTTCCAAACCCAACCAAGTGTCAGTAAGCTGCCACAGCCCCAGGGAGGCCAATGACAACCGCAAACATCTCCTTCATTCCAGCATATTTGTTCACATGTGTTTGGAAAACAATAAAAAGGAAGGTCTCTGCCCAAGTTTTAGGGTTAATTAGGAAGTCAGGTTGTTAAGTCCTATGAAAGGAGAATGTTAGAACAGAGTAAACTATGTCCCAGAGTTTCACAAATCCTTAAAATAGAAAGAAGTAACAGATCCTCTTATTTGGGATTATTATGTAGCCCTGGCCCATATTGTACTAGACTGTGCCCGAGCTCAGAACCACAGTTAGCATGAAATGGGCCAAATGCTTTGGGGTTATGTTCATAATTATGTCCTTCATGAAGAAGCCAGAAAATGCCTTAGGGAGGTTTTAAAAAGCTGTTTCCTTCCTTAGGAGAAAGATCAACAACTCCACTTGAGTTTACGGCCCCAGTTTAGGGATGGATTTTAAAGACCAGTTCTAGGTTTGTGAATTTGCAGTGACAGCCAGGGAACATATGCGCGCGCGCGCGCGCGCGCGCGCACACACACACACACACACACACACACACACACAGTGACATTTTGAAGATGCCAGCCTATTATTCACCCAAGATGACTCCAGCCAAATTAACAGAACAGGAAGGAAACAATTTCCAGAATACACAGGTATACTACACGGAATCTGAAGAAAGGTTAGTGAAATCACACAGATGCTCTATAGCACTCTCATGCATAATTCATGAGAAAACTAAAAATAGGACAGCCCTCCCTGATACCAAGTATTTACGAGCAAGGGAATTTGTACATAGATGGCTTATTGGGACCTTTCAGGCTTTCTAAATGGTTGTCTCAATAAGGGAAGTGCTCGGTATCTGTAGATAAATAGATAGAGAGGCAGCATCCACCACATGATATAATTTATGTTTGACACTCAACGAAATGTAGCATCCTTAGTTAAAATATTGTAGAAGGACCGCAGTAAGTCTATATCATCACCATCTATGACATGACAGTCAGTGTAGACACTTAGATATGTGACAGGCAGGAACAAGGAGTCATTCAATCTTGGCTGTCAAACTCTATTGTTTACTTCTCTGTTCACAGATCTTGTGCCTGGCTAGAGCATGTTGCTTTTCTATACCCCAGCCCGAGGTGAGCATTTGTATAGCTTTTGACCTCTGTGTAACACAAGATTAAAAGTCACATTAAAGCATTTAAAAATCAGGATTCAGTTAAAGGCCCAGTGAAAATTAAGAAGATCCATCAACCCAGGGTTTTGTTCTTGCCTGGGGTGTTAATTACTTTGTCATTGTGAAAGAGCGTCTGATGAAAACAACTGAAAAGAGGATGGATTTATTTTGGCTCACAGGGATGAGTCTAGCTCACAGAGAAGCCATAGTGGGAGGAGATTCATGACTGGTATTCTTTGTCGCAGCTCTCCACAGAACAGGAAGTAGAGAGAAAGTAGAGCCAGGTTCCAAAAGTCAAGGCCCATCTCACAAGGACCTTTTTCTTTCAGCTATGCTCCATTGGCTAAATATTCTTAACTTCCCCAGACAACACCACCAGCTGGGGACTAAGTGTTCAAACACACAAGCCTGTGGGGAGACACTATAAACCAAAGGGGAGCAAGTGGCTAAACTTGGTTAGAGTTAGGTAGCAACTCCCGTTTTGAACTGGATGTGTGATTTTTGTTTCCATAGATCTGCTCCTGGTCACCTTCATTTATATATTCAGTGACATTATTTATGTTGATCACTGTTCATCCACCCATGTTGCTTTAGGAGGGGAGTGTGGAAAGATCAGGTTGGGCTCACCCAGCATGTCTTTGCCAAGTCTGTTCTAAATCCAACTGTGGATGGATCATATGGGCCTAAACATGCTCACACACAGGGAAAAAAAATATTAACTTAGCTTCACAAATGGCAGTTGAATCTTCACCATTCATATTTTATTGTAAAGAAAATAGGAGGGAGGGCATGTGAGGATGAAACATGGGGCAAGAGTCATGGTTCTTTTTCCAAAAAATCCATGAGCTTCTGTGAATGTTTGATTAATACAGAGTGCCTTTACCCGAATACACGTGTGAACACATGAAGTTATCACTTAGATAGACCAAAGGGGAAAAGTTACATGCTACTATACCATGCAAGGTTCTTCCTGTGGATAGCCCGAAAAGCAAATATGGTCACTATCACAGAGGAAACTGGAGTCATTACGGAGAGAAAAATGCTACTGGCTCCTTGGTACTCACACTTCCTTGTATTTGGGAGAATTTAAATCATTCTTTTTCTTTTTCTTGTTAGGGGCCAATACAATCAGGAAGGCAAATGAGGAGAGAATCAGAAATAGCAAGAGAAAAGGGAGAGAGGGAGAGAGATGAGGGAAAAGGACTGTGAGTGTGGATGTGAGTAGGAGACTCCAGAGGTGTAAATACATGATGGGGGCAAGAAAGGGGAGAGACAGGAAAGTCACAGTACTCTCTGTAGCCTCCATCAATGAAGAGTGATTGTATCCTCATTAAGGTCAACAGTACAGGCTTCATGCTGGGACATCAAAAGACTAGTTGTCAGTTATATTAAATTTTTAGAGACATTTAGCCATTTTACATAAATATATGCCCTACATCTCTAGAACTGCTTTGGATTCATGGACACCACAGTCCTGGTCTTTTTGCCTTACTGTTTGCTCTCTTTCGTTTCAGCTAGTCTGGCCAGTCAACTTTCTCTGGGGATTCCTTGTGTTTGCCTCCTTGTGTTGGTTATGGGGTTGCAGGCTGGCTGCCGTGTCTATCTGGCTTAAAAATATCATTGCATTATTATTTAAATATTTCAGTTATTTTCTTGAGATTACAATATAATTATACAATTTCACCCTCCCTTTTCTGCCTCCAATGCCCCCATGTATTCCTCCTTGCTGTCTTTCAAGTTCATGACCTCTCTTTCATTAATTGTTGTCATATGTGTATATGTATGAATATATATATAATATATATATATACACATAAACTCAACTTGCTCAGTCTGTATTATTTTACTTGAACATATTTTTTCAAGGGTGACTCTTTAGTACTGGAAAACCAATTGATAGGCTCTTCTCTAGGGAAGACCATTTCTCCCACTATCAGCATTCCTTAGTTTCTTACAGTACTTTGTGTAGGGTTAAGACCTCCTAGTCTTTTCCACATTGACTTTGGCATGCCCATTGTTATTGTTCTTGTTCAGCTCATGTTTAGGCAATCATGTTGTTGAGACTTTAATGTGTGTACCTTCTGATATTACTAGGAGACTCAATTGTATAGCAAATTCCTTGATTCTCTTGGCTCTTACAAACTCTCTGTCCCCTCTTCCTCAGCGTTCCCTGAATCTTACATTCAGAAGTTGTCATTAGGAAATAGAAGCAACATAAATGTCCCTCAGCAGACAATGGATAATGACAATGTGGTACCTAAACACTGTGGAATACTATTCAGGTATAAGATGATAAATAAATCATGGACTTTGGAGAGTACATGGTTGGAACTGGAAAATGTCATATTGAAGAGGTAAACCAGATTCAGAAAGATAAACATGGAAGGTTCCTGTCATCAGAGTCTCCTAGATCCAAATCTTCAGATGTTGGTGCTTACCCTGAAGCAACTACAGAAACTAGGAAAGTTAAAATGGGACCATTGCCAAAGTGGAGGTGGCAATTGAAGCAATGAGAGGGAAATATCGGGGTAGAAGTGAGGTGATGGAGGAAATGGAAAATCAGGTAGGCTTTACTCAGGGAGAGGAAAGGAGATAAATGCAGAAGGTGGAGGGAAGGGGGTAAAATAATAGTAAGGATTTCTGAAAAGTTGTTAGGAATCGTACTATTAACTATTAACCTAAAAATATCCCATGATACTCATAAATATACATTTTAAATGAATTTTCTCATCTGGGCTTACAATGTTCCCTCCAAAAGCTAAAGACTATCTGACACACAGCCCAACAGCAGGCATGAGGAACCCTCTTTCTAGTTGTTGGTCAAAGCTAATTAAGAGATTCCAAACATACAGGTCATTGCTGTTGCCCTTGTTTGCCCCATCCCCAGAAGGTAAGCTCCTATTGATGAAGACACCATGTACTTCAGACACAGAGCTCAGAGGCCCCTGAACTGGAACTGACCTGGAAGCCTGTACCCTGAGAACTGGCTTTCATAATAACTGAGGATGCCCGTGGGGGAGCGAAGATGGCGGCGACCTACACTGACGCATTCTGAACGCGGGGAAAAAAGAGCCATAAAAAACACAGAGTTACTGGGCACTGTGCAAAAACCGGAGGGGCTAGACCCCCCCCCCCCGGGAACGCTCACAGCTCCCAAGGGACTGTTAAAAGTCCCAGGGCAAGGCTCTCCCCATCTCTCACAGACACGGAGGCCACTAAACCGGGGACTCGGGAACTCCCATTTGGAGAGGCGCCTGGTAAGATCGATCCCAACTTACAGCAGACAGAATCAGGGTCCACTTGGCCATAGATCGCTGGCCTATTGGGCTCCCCACACATCAGGCTGAACTTATACCCACTTAGAAAAGGTTGCGAGATAGTGGAAGCCTTAGCAAGGAACAAACAGGGGGCTCAGCGGGTGGTCCGCAGCAGCCGCTTGTAAAGCGGAGGGCGGGAGGTTCCGAGAGAGCGCAGGAAGCAGGGAACACAAAAGCAGGTGGGAGCGGCCAAATCTCCCACACTCAGGATAGCGCAGCTGGGGAGAGAGCACTGCTGGCAGGGCCAAATTCCCGCCAGTCCACGGCAGGTCATCT
>CAJQZJ010032918.1:1784797-1806803 GCA_907164525.1 Lophiomys imhausi | reverse complement strand
TGTCTATTCTTCAACCACCTCAGAGACCTTTAAACTCATGGAGTTGGGTAGATAGTAGAATGTTAAAGTCAGGGGCCAAATAGGTATAAACTGAACATTGGGAAGGTATACTGGGCCAATTTAATCTCATAAATGTGGCATAATTATATCTATTGTTTTGTATAATACTTACTGTTATAAGAGAAGGAACCAGCTGTTGGACTGAAAGGGGAAACCTCTGGAGGGAAGAGGGTGGAAGGGCGGGTTGGGAAGGGGGAATAGGGAGGGGTTTGTTACTGAGATGTAACTTGAAGAAAAAAAAATAAAGTATTTATAAAAAAAAAATAATAATAACTGAGGATGCCACGCAAGCTTCCAAACAAGGAAAACAACCAACAATCCTATCTAACCTTGATGCCAGGAAGTACAACAACCTGCATGTCACAATAATAACCCTAAGGGTGCTATATTGGCAAGCATATCTCGGCAGTAACCACCAGCTCTCTAATTGTACCTTAGACCCACTCAATGAGAAGGAAATTATTTCTTGTACTGGAAGCCTACCAGAAACCCAGGGCTAGTGAAGTCATGAATCTTGGAGGAGAATCTACAACCACCATTTTACTAAAGCAGTACAATCCCTAACTACACTCTAAATATTTATCTTTATGCCCACTCATAAGTGTAGTCCCCATCCTTCATCAAGGAAACCTCTCTTTGCAGTAGACAGATACCATTACAGAGAACCACAACCAACCAAAATTAAGAATTGTGAAACCCAGCCCATCAGGCTTTCTATGTGGGTTCTTCAGCCCCAAAGTCTAGACATCAATCTCATGCTTTCACAGCAAGCATTTTACACATTGAACAATTTTCTTAGCTTCTACCCATCTCCTAGATGTTGAAAATACCACATTCTATATCTGTAGGATGCCTTGACTTGTATTCTGACCTTCCTCTTCACAGTAGAATTTTGTGCATCTCTGGTTTGTCAGTTAAGTGTATCTGTCTGGCTTTTGTTATCTCAGAATCCTCTCCTGCTCGCTGTTGTAAAGGAGCTCATCTCTCCAGTGGAATACATTACTGCTCTCATCTATGAAAGGCGGTTGTCACTTAGCTTTAGAAGAACCTCTCAGCACTGTCCTCCCCATTCCTTTGATAAACGGGTTGTTCTCCATGCTCTTTTATAAATTGCTGTTGACTTGTGAATTCTCTGGCCTTCTGTGGTTGCATCTGTTCCGTTAGAGCTCTTGATCACTGCCTCCACTCTTTGTGCATCTAGCTCTCTTTAGTTCTCTGCTATCCTTATCCAAGCTACAAAGAGCTATGCCTACAGATATTTTCATCATCTCTTGGGCTCTTGCATAAGGTATGAATACCGCCTCCCAGGAGATCACGCCCATGTAAAAGAACTTACAGCTTTCCTACTTTACATTTGAATCCCTTGATGATGTCACATCTTCACAATGAAGATCTGCATGGATGCTCTGGTCCCTTCTGGTACATGGTGTCTAGATATTGTCACTGCACGCTACCAGTGTCTGTCCTCTGTTGCCAGGCACAGAACTTCCCCAGCAGTATTGTGTTGTAACTTTCTCATTACTTAGTGCCTCTTAGGAAAGATGGGAGGAATCATGATCTCTATGTGATTTCTATAAAGAGGACCTCCTGCTCCTTAAAGATAGGGCAATGGGACTGCCCTTTATAAGGGAGGGGTAGACTGTTTGTGAATTGCTGGAGAGTTCAAAATAAAGGTATCTGAGTATTCAGGATTTTCCAATATTTCCATTAAAATTCTTCCATCACAATGTCTAACATTGCAATCCATCTTACTCAGGGCATTTCTGCTACTATAACATTCTAGTATGGACAACTCAAACTTCTTTAAGGTTTGGCTTGGGTGTGACATTCAGACTTTGTTGTTGTTGTTTGTTTCCTGTGGGAGTCCAGAGGATCTCTTTACATCACCAATGAGGCTGTCATGTTTCCACACCCCATGGCATGTTCCAGCTCTCTTCTCCTTGAGCAGAACCATAAACAATTGCTCTGTACTTGGGTACCAGTGATGGAATTCTAACCTAAGAACTCTGATGCACTGCCTCCTAAATTCCTTTTTAGAGGTGTGTTTCAAAGCTCAACTTTTGGTAGGGACCATCCTCCCTCATTGGCTTCCTAGGGGACAAAGGGTAAGATGCTGAAATTTGCATGTAGGCAGTTTATTGAGGATGGCTTTGAGTGATGACTGTGGAGAATGACAAGCACTAGATTGGGCAGAGGAGAAGGCAAAAGGAGCTGAACCTGCAGGGAAATCCTTGGTGGATCTGTGATATGACCTAGTGCTGTGCTGTCATTTGCGTTACTATAGTTGAGCCGAGAGTTCCTGGTGCCTGGACACCACCCAACACTGAATGCAGGTGCTCTCCAGAAGGATGTCATCAGCAAGGCTACTTCCTGCAGGCTGGATCAGTTCCTGAAGAACTCTACTGTGAACTCGCAGCAGTCTACACAACAGCCACCTGAGCATGGGCCCTTTGCTCTTTATTTTTTCAATTATGAGTGTGTGTGTGTGTGTGTGTGTGTGTGTGTGTGTGTGTGTGTGTGCTCAAGGAAGCAAGAGAGCTTGCCTGGGGCTGGGGTAACAGAAGGTTGTGAGTCACCTAGTGTAGATGTTCAGAACTGAACTCAGGTGATCTGCAGAAGCAATACTTGCCACACTCTTAACTATTGAGCCGTCTCTCTAAGCCTTGGTCTTAAACGAATGTTTGAGCAGTGGGCGGCATAACAAAGTACAGTTTCTAATAAAGATTTCTTCAATGGAGGATAGATAGTTTTTCCTTTGGAGTTGTTTACCTCTCAATTGTAGATTCTTGCTCTAATTTCTCTTTGATTCCTACACAGTCAGTACAGTCATTGGAAGAGCACGTTCCATAGAACCCTTGCTTTATTCAGATGAACTAAATGAATAAATGATACAATGTAATTCTGGGCAAGCATTCATTCATTGGTGGCCATACTGGGCCCCAGTCACTACAGTTGAGGCTTCAGTGACAGCTATTCCACATTGCAAGTTTTCAACATTGCCACTTACACAAGAAACATAATAATGTCCTATCTGTATGGAAAAATGACTAAGAAGAGGCAGTTTGAGACATGCCCATGTCTGTGGAAACTAGTTGAATCTCATGTAATGGCTCTGATGCTCAACCATGATATTGGACTCATTGGTGCTTGGCTGACGGCAGGTGATTGGCATGCACTTCCATGGACAGGGCAAAGTCTTCCCTGCTACAGAACTGCCTATTAGTGCAATTAGGGATACTTACGAGAATACAAGAAATGCTTAAGAATTTGTTTAGGGAAACAGATTGTTTGGGAACTACTTTATTCCCTATCTGAGCACATAGTTTACCACAGTGTGTGCTAATTCTTCATTAAACAATGTCAATATTCTACTTGGGAGAAGTAATTGTACCTTTTTCTTAGGAGCAATTATCCTGATGGGAGTAATTAGTCAGCACAGCTACTTAAGAAGGTGCCCTGTGCTTGGAACAGCTTCAGCTTCTGTGTGCCACGTGGTTGGAATTGAGTTTGGTTCTGGATTCAACTTGGCAGTGTGCACCATCTTATGGAGGGGTTGTTCCTCCTATCCATCCCTGAAAACTTGATGGAAACCTCTAGTAAAAAAGAATGAATTCATTATGTTACAGAGTATATCTGTTATACTCACAACTTCATGCATCTGTCTCTATATTTTTAAGTAATGAAAACACATGTAAAACGATGTTAGGGTTCTAATTTTCCTAAATTCCCTCCAACCTTTTGCTAGCTTACTGGACCAGCATGTAATCTACATACACATAACATCCCCTGGTCCCTTATCAACACTGACTTTGAAGTTCAGATATCACTGAAACAGACACGGGTGGGGGGGGGGCAAGACTTTCTTTTCTTGAAATCTGAAGAAAAGTTAAAACTCACTCATTTATCCCCAGACCAGTATCTTCCTAAGTGAAGAGATAAATAAATTCATTCACGCACGCTCTACCTCTACTGGTAAACTTTCTGGGCTAACAGTAATGTTCTCCATCTGAATAGGTTTGGGGATAATACAGGAGTTTGCAATTCTCAAAATTCAGTGACTAATTTTTCTTCAAAGAAAAATATCTGAATCAAATGCTGAACTCTGATGATACTTTTTTACTGAAGTGGTTATGGAGATGGTTGTGATGTCTGCAATTGGACTTGAAATCCACAATAAATAAGATGCCTTAATGAATGGAAGGATGGGTATGCACAGTGTTGACTGATAAGCAAATAAAATTTTTATGAAAGAATTTTAGTGAGACATAGGAGTACTCTGTGTAAAATTATTTAAGCATTTAATGTATCTGAAAATTTTAATAATAAAGTATTGAAAATAATTACTAGTAACACCCTTCCTGTATTATCGATGAAGCAGATTTTGATGAAAATATGGTACCAATTCAGTTTTGCCATATTTATTCCTGTGAATCTAGTAAAGCCTAGTACTGCCAGTGAAAGTCCATGGGAATCTTATACTTAGACATTTTCTTCTCTAGAATTGACTTGTCAGACCAACTCTATCTTATGTAATTACGATTTCATAAGCAAGAGTAAAAGCAGGTATATCCTGTCACCCTAGGATTTATGAATGGTTTATACATCCATCCATCCATCCATCCATCCATCCATCCATCCATCAATTCATCCATCCCTCCATTCACCTGCCCACCCACCAATCCATCCATCCATCTGCCCATACATCCATTGGTCCCCATCTCTTTCTCTCCTATGTGCATGGGATTTAAAGAGTTTATTCATGTGTGTATGTGTATTCTGAGCGCAGTGCCCTTGGAGTGAAGAATCAGATCCCGGGGACCTGGAGTTGTAAGCTACCCAATGTGGGTACTTGGAACTGAACCCAGGTTCCCTGAAAGAACTGTGATGCTCTTAACTGTTGAGTCACCTCTTCATCGCTATACAAGGTTAATTGAAACAAAGTTCTGTAATCAAGAAACCAACAGACTTAGGGAGGTCTTGGCGTGAAGTCTTGACTACTGTGCGTTCCACCCTGACTCTGTGTATTCACTGTGTCAGACCAAATCACTGCAAAACCAGCGATGGTAAAGAAGACACTTGAAAACACACTTCTGTGCACCCAGAACACATTGAAAGTAGCACTTTTGGTTTTCATGGTTGTACCCAAAGGCACAAAATATTCTAGCCATGAATAAAGAACAAGGCTTTCCTCTGGAGCAGTTCAGAGGAAATCTAACACACTGTTTCCAGCATGAGTGAACTGTCAGTGTGCAAAAGCACATTAGTACCATATAAAACTGAATTGAGTTCTGTGAAAATCACAGGGCCAAGTCTTCTCCAAGTCCTACCAAGGGAGTTACTGTTTTCTCTCGGGCTCTCTTTCTCTCTATCTTTTATTGACTTAAATTAGTTTTCGCAGAACAAAAGTCTCACCCATATTTGGATTACATTTGCACACAGAGACAAAAAGTCCTTTTCCTGGAGCAGTGTTTATATGTGATTCAACAAGCATTGGATAGAAACACTAGACAACAAGAAAGGTCAGTACAGCAGGAGGGAGGCGAGAGGGGAGAGAGTGGCAAAGGAGATAAAGCAAAGCAGAGGAAATAAGTGGAAGGAAAGAAAGAGACAGGAAGTGAAGGAGAGGGAAGAGAGAGAAAAATGGAGGGAAAGAGGTGAAGTGGACAGGGAGCGAGTGAGTTGAGGTCCTTCAAACTAAGTGTGCAATACATGCTGTGAGGTGCAGCAGCGGCAGTCTCTGCTTCTCTCTCTCTCTCTCTCTCTCTCTCTCTTTCTCTCTTTCTCATCACTAATCTGCTGGCTGAAGTGTTCACAACTACTCACCATCAGAAACAGAAATTCGGGCTTGTTTGCCATCCTAACGACCAATGATTCAGATACGTGATTCTTAACCCTTTTGTGTGTGTTTTCTAGAGTAAAAAACAAACAAACAAAAAACCTCAGCTGTTACTTTAAAATTATTAATTGAATGTATTCTTTGTCAATATCATATATGCACATAATGTCTTTTGACTAGTCTTGCCCCAGTCCTCTGCTCCGCAAATCCTATTACTCCCTTCCTCCATACAAGTCTCTTTCCCACATGTCTTTTAGTTTTGTTTTGAGACCCAGCGACTTTAACTAGATCATTCTCTGTGGACGTAGATTGGAACTGTCTGTTGAATCCTGATGAAGTCCCCAGTGGGCACACAACTGAAGACAATAGCAACTAATAAAGCAGGAAAGAACAGGGCCTCATGTGTCTCTTTCCCCTTCATGCCTGCTTGTTGACAGGCCCTTTCCTGTGCAGGCCTGGTGCAGACGACTGTGGCTGCAGGGAGTGTATGGCTGCAATGTCTGTGTCACGTCTCGAATGTGGCCCTTCTCCTCATCTTCTGCCTCTTATATTCTTTGCTCCCCCTCTCCTCTGATGGTTTGGGGTGGTATAACTGTCTTGTTTGGGGTTTCATATTCAGGCATCACCTATTCAAGATATATATACCTTGAACAGCTGAGTAATATTCAAGGCTGTTCACTATAAAGAAAAGACTTCTCTGGTTAAGACTGAAAGAAGCACTTGCCTATCAGTATAAATGCAAATATTTAGAAGAGAGTTTGGCCCTGTCAATTTATTAAGAAACAGTAATAAGTGTCCCATTAAGGCCCATGACTTCCACAGTCATTGGTTCTTTACTAGATTTATATATAGTACCAGGTATAGGTTCTCTTCTATGGAAAAGGCTCCAATCCAAATTTTAACTTTGTGAACCTTTTTCTGCTGTCACACAAGTGCCCACTTCTCACTCGCAGATGGGCATTGTAGTTTGTAGAGAGTTCACAGCTGAGTTAGACTGTACTACAACCATTTCTCCTTTTAGAATTCTTGGATCCCCCCCCCCACGCTATCTGCCTTCATCTCAACTTAAGTACATCACCCAAAACAAAGACGCAAACAATGAAAAGTCCATTTTGCACTTGGAAGCACACTGGTAGAGTCTTTCATATGGTGCCTCTGATTTTTTTTCCTGTTTATTTTCTGCCTTAAAGAGTGAATTTATAGGGATTTGGTTTTTTAATATTTTGGATGGCTGATTATACATATGCATTTCTGAAAGCTCTGTAGAATTTTTATGTGAGTGGAAATTTAAGTAGTATGGGGCATCGTGCTAGTTGGGGATAATAGGAGCTGCTTTTGTGCTCCTGGATGTGAATTTTGAGATGAGGATTATAATACAAACTATTTATCAGGGCATGTTCATGGGATGGGCATAAGATGGCTGGAAGCAAGAGTGAACTTAGTGGAAAATCAAGATTTGAAGATGTCCCAACCTAAGGTCCCATCTAGAGCAGGACAATCCAATGAGGTTGCTTTGCATCTCTTCATTGGCCAGCCATTGGATATGGCATCTCCATGGAGGAAGCATGTGCTGTTTGGCGAGACAACTACCTCCAAAGGGACACTTCTAGAAAGGAATGACTCTGGAGCTGTCACCAACACCATTCCAAGGTTAGTGAGTCCTGTTCTCTGGGAAATTTTCTAGGAAAATGCAGAGTTCACTGAAGACGAGATCATTTCCAATTGTGTAGTCCAATACTGGTGTGTGTGTGTGTTTTCACCCATGTGCGTGTACATGTAGAGAAAAAAGGTCAATGTTAAACATCTCCCTAGACACAATCCACCTAATTCTTTGAGCCAGGTTCTCTCACTAAACCTGGGGCTCTTCAATTCAGCAGGACCAGCAAGTCAGAAGGCCTCAGGGACGCTACTGTCTGACTCTCCCCAACACTGGGGTGACAGATTCACACATAGTGCATCTGGCTTTCCACGTGGATGCTGGAGATCTGAACTCAGGTCCCTGTGCTTGCATGGCAGGATCTTCTAGACCCTTGTTCCAGGCTCATAACCCCCAGCACAAGACATCTGTATAGGTGGCTTTCTTTCTAGACACAGCTACTGAAGGAGCCAAGACTGTTCCAATGCAGTTTTCATTCGGCTCGGAGCAGCTCTATTTTCAGCTTTTGATTTCCATTGCAGTTCCTTTCACTTAGTTTGAAATGGAGAGAGACCAATGTATCTCAGTGGAGAAATTCCAACTGCGCTATTTCTTAGAACAGGTAGACACAAAGCATGAGCCATCCGTGAGTGCTGTGCGGGCTCTGCATTGGTTTCTGCTAATCTTTCTCATCTATTTACCAGCCAGAAGTGGATGGATGCTGTCTTTTCTGTCCCTCGCTTATAAAGAATGTTCATATGAGGTATAAGTCAATCCATTGGCAGGGGATCTATATATTTTCCTCAGAGTGCTTAAGGAGGCCTCATTAAATATATCCTTTCATCCTCATCAATCTATGTTAGGAAGATGCATGACTTGTGTCTAAGGCCCTGCCAGTGTGTTATTTTCCATGTTCCTCTCACATGTCAAAATATAAAAATACAGCTTGTTGGAGTAAGTACAATATGGGGCATTGTTCACAGAGACTGTGAACAATCCTGCTACACTCCCGATTCATCATTCCAGCAACCTGATCATTTCACAGCCCAGTCTAAACAAAGTGGCTAGGGGTAGCCCCACTCACCAGTTACAGAATCAAACTTGGTTCAGAAAGGGCTGAAATATCCCAAAGAAGAAAACCAATTCTGAAGGACAGATGAGAATCCTTGTTTGGTTCCCAATTTTTCCAGTTTCTAACCTTTCTTAGAAGGTGGTTTATCAGTGAATAATTCTGCCCTGTACCTGGTGCCTTCACATTCTGCCCAAGTGGCGGGGAGGCTTCGTTAAGTCAGAACGTCTAATTCAACTCACCTGTCACAGCTAAAAGCTCCTTCAAATGCATTGACATCGATTAATATTTAATGACCGAATAGTTGAAATATTTGCTCAGCACTTTTTTAAAAAACTTTTTCTTCCTTTAAATTAAAACATAAAAGCCTCTAGAATGAACTCTGCTTCGTACATGAACAGCTCTAGTTTTCTACAGAGAGAAAATGACATAGGACACCAAGAATAGGACAAATGATGATGAGGATTTCAGGAAATAAATAACGGAAAAGCTATCACTCACTCTGAGAACGCCTTCTTTGTGCCAGGCACCTACTGGGTATTTTCACAGTTCATTCCAACAGTCACTGTTCTTACTGCAAGGTAGAGAATGGCAATTTCATTTTGCAAATGGAGAAACAGTCTCAGAGAAATGAGGAAACCCTACCCTAGTTCGCATCACCAAGGGAGAGTCAGGATTTGAACCCTGAGTTGTTGTTTGTATTCGCAGTCCACACTCTCTCCAAGCACATGTGGACCCTCCCTGAGCCAGGAGACCCACAGTTTGAACCAGAGTCTCTTTTGATGCCAGCAATTAGTTTGTATCATCATGCCTCAGTTTCCCCGTCTGCTAAATGAGGTGCAAAGTAAGGCATTTAATTCTAACTCAGAATCTCTCAGAACTCAAGCTTCAGGGCTTAAGTCGCGTCACGTGATAGTGAACACACATCATAGCTTCCATGTGTTGCACATGTGGAACAGATCAGGCAATGTTTTCTGTCAGACTACATAATAAGGTTTATAAAAATGCCAGACCATACTGGTATAGGTATAGTTACTCAGGTGTAGAGAGACGTCACCATAAGAGCCATGCTGGGGGAGTGGTAGAAAAAGAGTGACAGTCTCAACCACAGTCAGGTAAAGTCTGCTTCTGTCACCCGCTGTTGCCGAGAACTGGCTCTGCTGCTTCACCCACAATGCAAGCATTATAATTCCCACTTGACAAAATACTATGACTAGAACAGCTTGTGTGTTCAGTGGGTCCAGAGTAGGGTTTGGTACAATGAGGTGTGTGTTAATTAATGCATTGATATTATTGATATTCAGTAAAAGTAAAAACCCAGCTATTATCAACATGCACAAGAGTGCCAGGCAAAGTAAATCTGATCACCTGTTGATGGCAACAGGTGAAAGTAGACACCATCCTCCAAGCATATTTAGATGAAGACACACAGAACTCATTTCAGTGACTTCATGTCCTACCTAAGGAGATAAACTCCTGAGCAGCAGGTTGTGGTGGACAGACAGGCGGCATCTAAGTCCATTCTGAGGACAGCAGGGATCATCTGCAGGAAGTAGCCATTCTGTGCTATGAGGCAGGAGCTTTGCCAGGAACAGAAAGCAGCAGCCTAAGCCACACAGTTTTCTGGCACTCCTCTGTGGATCCAGCTGTGCCAGTGTATGCCCAGTTTGAAACAGGACCCAGGCCTCAATGAATCGCCAACATTTAAGGAGAATTGGGTCTACATCCACTGTTCAAAGGGAATGACTTCTTTGTCCACTTATTCATGACATGGGCAGTTACCCACATGACAAAACTTCAGGTTGAGAACTCAACAGACCCAACTTATTGTCACAATGTGCGCTTCAGTAAAGTATAAAGAAAATAATAGAGGGGGATAAAAGAAGACAGCATGGTCTTCAAGATGTATTGCTTTACTTTTATTTGGTATGGACTGGAGAGAGAGCAGTAATTCAGACTTTAACAGGATGTACAGGGCTCCATCATGGGAGATCAAAGAGCAATGAGGTAACAGGAAGCTGAGCTGGGTAATGATAATATGATAATGCAGGATATTTTGCCTTTGATTGGCAGCTGAGTGACAAGATCATGTGGCTCAGGATCTCTTTGATACAGCAGTACAGCCTGTACTCTGTCTATACCAGGCCAGGTAACAATGCACATGCAATAAATTGGACTATATTTCTCAAAGACTTCATTTTTTTTTTTTTTTTACTAAGTGTGGTGGTGTGTGAATGAAAATGTCCCTCACAGGTGCAAAAACAAAGCAAAGCAAAACAAAACCCCAAACCATGTGTGGCTACGCAGTATACTTTGATGTCCCATCTTCTAGATGCAATTGAATCCAACCTAGATACACTCTATCAAATGCTCCACGTGCTATGCTCATGACTGCTTTGGTTTGATTCAGTTGCGAGCTTTCTCTAAGTTCCCTTAAGCATAGACAATGCCCCTTCTATAGACTCACTGCGTAGGACCCAACAGGCTTGTAACTCAACTGACATAGCAATTGGGGGAAGATCAGAGGAATAGCTCTCCTCTTTGCCTAAGGCTGGTGGTGTGAGAAAATAGTTTAGGGATGCTACCTTGAGTCGAGGTGGAGAATAACAAGTTAATGCGGATTATTCTATATATAACACCAATAATAATTTCCATAGCCATAATGATGTAGTTTATCACTTATGGAGTATTTAAGAGCATTGCATTCTCAGTGAATTCTTGAAAAAAAAATCCTGAATCAATTAGGAAAATGAGGCTCAGTAAATTTAAGAAATTTGTTCATGATCAGGTAGTATGTGTAGTGAGCTTGCCTAGCTTGACTCCTGGATTCATCTGATTTAGAAAGTTTGTACTCGCTCAGATGTGAGCTCTCGAACCAAGGTCACTAAGCAAATGAATGTGGCTAAGGCACATGGATGATGAGAATAACGGGGATAACACAGATAACCTGCAAAGGTTCAGGATGATGGTCACCTGTAGGTGACATTTTTAGGATGTTGGTCCCCTGGGGTCTGTTAGCCTTTTGTCGGTACATGGTACATTGGTTCCTACAGAGTTAACCTTTGCACTTGGCATGCTGTAGAGTGGGATACCAATCAAGAACTCTGATGTCTCAGGCATGTGATCTGAAGCCACTGGACCCTTGCTTTCTCTCTGGAATTAGGCCCCTGGACAAGGTAGCAAGCAGACATTGTCGTATCAATTGGAGTTTAATCACCCTCCCCCGAGGTGGCCAAACTGTTCTTGCTGTGGCTTGTTCCTGAAGTCCCTGTAGCCCTTGATTCCAGGCTTCCAGGAGGCCACTTTTTCTTCTGTCTCCTTTGAAGCTGGTCTCCAGGTTGCCTATCAACTCCTGAGCTCCCAATATTTTTCAGTCTAACTTTAGGCTTCAATTAGCCCAAGCCAATTTCCAAATTGTTGATTGTAACAAAAAGATCCTGATTGAAACACCAGGTCTTCAGAGGCATGTCAAGGATAATTACAAACACTTTGCTGAGGCATAGAAGGGAGAATATATTGAAAAACAACTGTTAAGATCCCATTGTTTCATGAAGAACAAAGATTAGTGAATTTATCCCAGGGAGCATATGTACATTTTGAAAGGAGGATTTGAGGTAAAGCCAGGGAGAATGAGATGGAGCACCAAACCTTTTCTCATCTTCATTCAAGGACATATAAAGAAGTTCTAAGATTTAGAAACTAATTAATGTGTGCAACTTGCTATTTAAAAAGATATTACTATTATATATTATATAAAAATATGCATATTATTAAGTTATAGATATTACATTAAAATTTCCCTGGTTAGGTGGTTCCTGGCCTCAATGGAAGAGGATGCACTCAGTCTTGATGGGAGTAGATTTTTTGGGGTGGGAGAGTGTGGGGGCTCCCTTTTTCTGAGGAGAAGTGGAAGGGGAAGAGGAGGGGAGCGGGAGAGTGGAACCCAGAGGAGGAAAAGGAACGGGCTATGATTGGGATATAAAATGAATAAATAAACTTAAAAAAATTTCCCTGTTTGGAAAACCTTTAATTTGAAAAAACATAAAAAAATAAACATTTAGATAGTCCAGCCATGTGTAGAGATTCAATTATGAAAATATTCAAGATCTACACAACGGAAAATGGGAGAATTTTCTTCTTAGCCAGGAGGAACATTGCAGATGAAAGTCTAAAAGACACCAGGAATTAATGACCAGAGTATTCTAACTGAGGGCAATTTTCATATTTTCATAAGTAAAAATCAACAGGAGTCTTTTCTTGATTGAAAAGTTAAAAAAAAAAAAGAATGCAGGAGTTAAACACATTGAATCACAAACCAAGAGCTGATTGGTCCAGACTTAAAGAAAGACCACACCACACCTCAGTAGATAGTGTGCTCCAGTCTAAGGAAAAGCCCAGAAATCTGGGTCATCAGTAGTGGAACTCAACACAATCAGACTATATGGATCTGTCACTTAGAGCCGCAGTTGAAGACAATGAAAGCTATAAGATTCTTGGGTGAGGAAAAGACTCTAAGGCAGTGGTTCTCAACCTGTGTGTGTTGATCACTTTGGGGGTTGCTTATCAGCTATCCTACATATCAAATATTTACATTATGATTCATAACCATAACAAAATTACAGCTAGGAAATAGCAAGGAAATAATTTTATGATTGGGGTCACCACAACATGTGGAGCTGTATTAAAGGGTTGGAGCATTAGGAAGGTTGAGAATCAGTGCTCTAAAGACATCAGCAATGGAACAGCAACATCAAAACCAACAGTAAGAAACAGAACAAACACCACAGAAAATCAAACCCATGATGCACTAGGCCAGTTCTGGAACACTTTAAAAAATCTAATAGAAATAGAATAAAACAATGAAAACAACAAAGGAAATATGCTGCTGTAAAGGCAGAAGGTGGGAGGGAACCTGGTGATTTTCCAATTTTCAGAGGAGGAAGCCAAAAAAACTGGAGAGGACTGATACTCAAAGCCATATGCTAAAGAAAGAACAGCATCCCTGAGCAGATTCCTGAGCTACATGAGATCTTAAGTGCCCAGAGCAGAGGATTCATCACATGCTGGAAAACAGACCAGAATACCATACTTGAACATGGATGCTCAAAATGTTAGAATTGGAAGAATAAAATAAAACCCTACACACCAGATCAGAAGGAAAAACGGTGCTTTCAAAGGTTGATTGTCACCCTCTGTAATAAACAGCAAATGCCAAAATTTGAGAAAAATCTTTTTTTTTTTTTTTCGAGGAGGACAGTTTGTAACCTGAAATGTAAAAGACTAGATCCAGAGTTTTATTTCATATGTGACAGCGACAGAAAGCGAGATGTAAAAGACTAGATCCAGAGTTTTATTTCATATGTGACAGCGACAGAAAGCTCTTCATTATTGTTTTAAGACTAAGAAACTCGTGACCAGCACAATCCCTGTGTTATTTGAATAGGATGTGAAATATACTAGAGACATCCAAGAAAAAAAAAAAACACAACAAAAATAGGGATTCTAGGCACTGTACCTGTTAAGTCACACTTTGTCTCCTCATGACAACCATCCACTGAATACTGTAATCAAAGCCTGAGATGGTGGTGTGGCAAGGTTGTTCTCTCAGTATCTGGCTGTGTGAACTTCTGAGGCTTCTGGTAGACAGAAAACAAAACAAAAAAAGTAAAAAACGAATAAGCAAACAAACAAGAATTCAGCTAGTGTTTTGCTTTTGTGCTGTATAAAAAGTAAAAGTTGCAAAGAACTATATTCTGGCCATCATTGATGCCAAAGGGTTTGAGTGATGGGGGCCTATGTTTTGAATAAAGAAATCACAACTAAATGTTAATATTGTTTAACCAAGAAATGGTGAGGTTTGAGGTCAGTCTTTTTCCTGGAAATTCGGTTTTTCATACTTGAATAAATGTTAGTTAATTAAGAAGACACTGGGTATTTTAAAATCCTAGATATTCATGGATGTCAATGTACACATCATGAAACCAAAACTTGATTCTCGAGTTAATAGAGAGGAAAATGACTTCATGACCATTTTCCCAGATATTCAAAATAAGACCACCATGATACACTTTTCAGATCCATTAGAGGGGAGAAGAATTGGAGTTTGTAAGGTAGCCTCGCATTTTATGGATGAGGATGTGCAGAATATATATTCCTTTGAGGTGAGCATAGTGACGTCCAACAGAGCTGAACATGTGGGCATGTCTAAAATCTCCATTTCTAGTAATTGCAGCATCACTAATAATGAAAAACCATACATGTAGCATCCATCAAGAGGAAAATAACGAGACAAGCATTTCCAGAGTATTACATACTCTTATGAACCATGTCTGACTGTGAGTTTCGTATAACATTATGGGAAAAAATAATATTGAAAGGGAAAGCGAAAATTAGTGAAGAATGTTTACATCATGATTCCAATATCCTTGACTTGAAAACATAATGTCAATCCTTGTTTTTCTTATGGTTTCAAACATCAAGCAGTAAAACTGTAAACACACTGAAGGAAATGATATATTCAACAGTCATGATCTTTGAGGATGGAAGGGAGCTTGACACTAGAGAAAGGAAGTAGAAGGTGTTGGCTGGCCCTTCTGCATTGGTTTCTGGGGACAGCATCAAGCACCTGAAACATGCGTAAGAACACAATGATATCAAAGCTGAAAATATGTATAATATTGCTTGCTTAAGTATATCACAATAAAATATTAGTAACAAGTTTTATTTATGGTATAAAATTTATAACTTTAAAAATAGGTTTGAATTTGTAATTTTAACATTTTATATGAGCACAACTATTTATAACATTAGCTTTGAGAGGAAATTAAAAGGAAACAAATGTTGGTTATATATGGAGGATGTATACAGTTTTTAAGCTTTCTTTAACTTTTCTATATTTTTTAAAGTTTTCATAATAAAGTTATATAAGTTTTGTGAAAAAAATGTAAAAGACTTCTAGGTAAGATAATGGATTAAGAGTCACAACTGTTTAAAAATCAGATGAAGATTGTTAGAGTAAAATAATTACAAATCCTATTCTGTAAGAGAATGAACTAAAGAAAATGGAAGTAAGCCTGCCTAGAAACAGACTGGCTGCCAGAATTCAGTCACACCACGCTCAGAGCCAGATGAAGTGGCCAGGGAAGCATTCCCATCATGCACTGGTGGCTCTCGATTCAGAGGGAGGGCCCAGGCAGACGTTGGACAAGTACGGAGGCTCAGAGAAGCACAGCCTGCGGAGGCTGATGTGGATGGGAGACTAAAGCTGGGACCAGGAGATAATGAGTGGCCAGGGAAGGCACCTCCACCCTACCCTAGCATTGCCTGGGCTACTCCATAAGAAAATAGAAAGTATGCAGGAGGTAAATACAGAAAGGATGTACAGTCCTCCCACTTTGCTGAATTTTCCAATTTTAGTTTTCAAAACTTTACCACAACTTTTGTATTTTGGTCATTGTGTTTTAATACGTTTCTCAGCAGAAAAGCCTTTCTGGGTACCTTTCATGTCTCTGCTACCCCATACACCCCCACCAGCCTTGAATTATATACTTCTCTCCTCTGTCCTACCTCAATCCATCCTCTCCCTTTTCCCATTGCCTCCTCATGTCACTACTTACATCTTGCCAACCTTAGCCCCCCTCACAGCCTCTGAACTTCGTTTTCTCCAACTGGTAAACTAATGCTACACAGTGTGCCATAAGAAAGATACTACTTATTAGTATAGGGCAAACCTCATCCGGGAGGTGTGACAACTTCATCTATGCCCTGAGGTTGGAGCTCCCAATTATATAAAGTAATCTCCAGAGGACATAAGATGTCTGATACAAAAATCATGGGAGACTTTGGTACCCTACTGTCACGAGTCACCCAAACTGAAAATCAGCAAAAGAATTTTGAGGCTATATGATATCATAGATTAGATGGCAGTAGCAGAAAGTTTCATCAAATCGATAAAGAACATGCATTCTTTTAAGCAGTCTGTGAAAACATCTCTAAAATCATTTGCTGTATATGCCACGAAGCAATATTTTATGAATATCAAAAATTGATAAATACATTTTGGACATTTGTAGCCCTTGGTCTTTGCGGTGCTAATTTGTGTTCTTGAAAAAAAAAATGGGGTTCCAGTCAATATTTTCAACACAAATATTCCCATGTTTCCTTTTGAAGCAATTAAAAGACTTTGAGAAATTCTATATGAACAACACACACACACACACACACACACACACACACACACACACACACCAGCAATAGAAAACATCTATCAAGTGTGTGTTTTATCATGTGTTTGCTAAGCACATACAATTACAGATAATTTTTTTTTGTTCAAAGTATACTCATTATCATTTAGGGAATGTTCATTTTTTTTAGGTGACCAGGTTTCAAAGTCAGGTTTTAGTTTCAGAGATCTCAGGAGCATAATCTAGGAAGCAGCATGGTTGAACGAGAGTTTCAAGAACTTGATCATGTTGTGAGAAAGATGTAGACATGGGGTGGGAAAAAAGTGAATATTGTCCAAGAACAGTCTAACCTGTGACCATATCTCCATCTGCAACATGAAGCAAACCCAATTATGTGCTAGGGAGAAGAAATTTTCATATGCTTGGTTTACCAGTATGGATATGTTTTCTGGAAGATACCAAGGACTCTATGGAAAACCTGGGTCAGTAATGGTAGGATCAAATACAGTTGTGTGAAACCTGACTCTACTTCATCTTGCCTGTTTCCCATCTTGGAGTTCCCAAGAAGAAAATTACTAGCAAACTAAAGCAGGTTTGTAGCAACTTAGCTCACATCATGGTGCCTGACAGAGATAATGGTGAAGGAGCTCCTGGCTCACATTTCCAATGGATTTTCATTAATTCATATTTCACATTCATATGCGTGACAGTGTCTAAATCTCAGAGCTTAGTTTCCAGTCCCCAAGGGGAAATATCAGAGTTATCCTGAATATTTTGAAATAATTCGAGTTAAACACTGTAGGCTTAAACAACCTGTCTGATTATCAGATCAAAAATGGTCCAGTGCTTGCTGTTCGTGTCCTGTGATCAGGGTAGACAGTGACCACTGAGCTAGTGGCAGTAATGACACAGACTCCATAACCCAGTCTCATCTTGGTGTGAAGTCAGATGCAAGTTGCCATTATAAACATCAAGAGAAGTCAATGACAAATAGAGAATTCTGGGTGGAAGATCAGAAACATTTTGGAGAGTGACAATGATCTCAGAGTTCATGATACACTATCAGGAAGGAGCCAGACATCATAATCTAGCTGTAGAGATAAATGAGTGCTGATAGGATAGCATGTGCCTACCTTATGAAGAACACTTAGCATGCAGTACTGAAAAAACAATATTGTGTGATGAGATAGTCTAGATTTATTGTACAGCCTTTCCACAGACAATGAACCTATCACTTAAAAAAACATAAATCAAATATAAATAGAATTATAATAGGCTAAAGGCCTGAAGCTTTGGGACATGAGATATCAAACAATTAGCAGTAATATTCACATTTAATGCTTGAGGCCTTGACTGAGTAGCTAACCTCATTCTCTTTTACAGTGGTTGTGTTATCTGTTATCCATTGCACTCTTTCCAACATCCAGACCAAGATTAATAATCATTAGTAACATTGATGATGGGGAAAATGATGATGATGAGGATGGTAATGGTGCTGAGGATGATGATGAGGATGGTAATGATGTTGAGAATGGTGATGGTGATGTGTTGAGGATGGTGATGTGCTGAAGATGGTGATGAGGATGGTGATGTGTTGAGGATGATGATGAGGATGGTGATGGTGATGGTGATGGCTATCATTTATCACCACCTTCAGACCTGTGATACTTAATCTTGCTTGTCAACTTGATGAGGCTATAGAATACCCTTAATTGAAGAAATACTATTTTGAGTTTTATCTGGTAACTTCCTGGAAGAGTAGTATTTGAATTAACAGAATTGCATAAAGAAAGACATCTTCTCCAAAGTCAATGGACATCCACTAACCTGTTCACAGTTTGAGTACAATAAAAAACATTTGATAAAGGATTCATTTGCTGTGTCTTTGAGCTGAGACATCCACCTCTACCTGTTCCTGGCTCATTGGCTGTCAGGATATTTTGAGAAGAGGACAAAAGAAGGGGCAGATTGAGGGTCATGTATCTAGAGAAGTTATTGGGACTCTCCTCCAAATAACAGAGAAAAAAGCAGAGAAAAACACTTATTTAGCTGCATATGAGCAAAGGGAACCATGTGAAGTCTAATAAAGATAGCAGAGAGTCTTAGAAAGTGCATGGGAGTCATGCTTAAGTAACAATTAAAGGCAAAACTCCAAATGAGCTACAAGAACCAAGCCTGTGGTAGGTGCTTTGAAAGTTGACCAACAAAGAAAAGCATAAAACAGGGTGATTGCAAATGATTTAAAAAGAAAACTTCCATAAGGTAAAAATCCCTAAAGACAAAAAATAAAATTGTGTACCATGGGAGCTGAGCCAAGGACCACAAAAGCAAGAAAACAGAAGAATGACATACTACAATAAATGAGATATGAAAGAGAGACAAATTTTAAAATAATTTTTATATGAGTAATGCATTTCCACTCCAAAAAGCATCAAAGAAGTTTTGAGAACATACACAGTTCAATGAATCAAAACCAGAGAAGCCTAACATGAGATCCACGGAATTCAGGGTTAGTGAATAAAATCCATGCAGACCAATGAACTTGGTTGGTATATAAATCCATTCCCACTGATATAATAAAATATTCGATGCTGGTAATTTACAACAAAAGGGGTTCATTTATCACACAGTTTTGAAAGCTTAAAGCCCAAGATTGGGAGACTGAGCTGTCCCATTTGCTCAGCCTCTGGTTAATTCTTCCCCACTCTTGCCCGCTGACTCACAACACAAGGGACCAATGGAATTGGAACAAGCTCTATGCGAGAGGTAGGAAGCATGGTAACTACAGCAAGTCCACTGCCTGGAGAGAGTGCTCCCTGAGAGACCCTTGTATAGCCAGTGGCCCAGGGAGTTTAATACTTTTACTAAGCCCTACCTTTAAAAATATGTATCTGTAGGCTGCCATTTTGTTCGAATGACAGTGTCTTTTGCCTTACAGAAGCTTTTAAGTTTCAGCAGGTCCCATTTATTGATTGTTGGTCTTACAGCCTGAGTGGTTGCTGTTCTGTTCAGGAAGTTGTCACCTGTGCCGATGAGTTCAAGGGTTTCCCCCCACTTTCTCTTCTAATAGATTTAGTGTGTCTGGCCTTATGCTAAGGTCTTTGATCCACTTGGCCTTAAGTTTTGTGTAAGGTGATAAGTATGGGTCTATTTGTATTCTTTTACATGTTGACATTCAGTTAGACCAGCACTATTTGTTGAAGATGGTGTCCTTTTTCCATTGTATGGTTTTGGCTTCTTTGTCAAAAATTAAGTGACCATAGGTGTGTGGATTCATTTCGGGCCTTCAATTTGATTCTATTGATCCACTGGTCTGTTTCAATACCAGTACCATGTTGTTTTTATTACTATTGCTCTGTAGTACAGCTTGAATTCTGGGATGGTGATAGAGAGGGCTAATATCCAAAATTTATAAAGAACTCAAGAAATTAAATGCCAAGAAACCAAATAATCCGACCAAAAAATGGGGAACAGAGCTAAACAGAGAATTCACAAAGGAGGAATCCCTAATGGCTGACAGACACTTGAAGAAATATTTATCATCTTTAATCATCAGAGAAATTCAACTCAAGATGACTGTGAGATTCCATCTCACACCTGTCAGAATGGCTAAGATCAAAAACTCAAATGACAGCACATGCTGGCAAGGCTGTGGAGAAAGGGGAACACTCCTCCATTGCTGATGGGAGTGTAGACTTATCCAACCACTATGGAAATCAGTCTGGCGATATCTTAGAAAATGCGGAATAGCTCTACCTCAAGACCCAGCCATACCACTTCTGGGTATACATCCAAATAATTCCTCACCAAACCACAAGGACATTTCCTCATCTATGTTCATAGCAGCTTTATTTGTTATAGCTAGAAACTGGAAACAACTCAGATATCCCTCAACTGAGGAATGGATTAAAAAAAAACCTGTGGTACATCTACACAGTGGAATGCTACTCAGCCATCAGAAACAAGGAAATCATGTGATTTGCAGCCAAATGGATGGAACTAGAGAAGCTCATCCTGAGTGAGCTAACCCAGACTCAGAAGTATGCACATGGCATCTATTCACTTATAGTCGGATTTTAGCCATATAATACAGGATAACTATACTACAACCAATGCACCAAAGGGGAACATGGACATAGACTTTTTTTTTTCTCCCTGTCAGTGAGGCACTTTGCCCTAGTGGTGCTGCCTTGTAGGCTCCCAGTGTATGAGGAGGTTCTTGGCTCTCATGTGACTGCTGAATTGGGGCGGGGGACTGTTATGTAGGGACACTGCACTCCAGAGGAGTGGGATAGAAGGGTTAGGGGTAGAGGGTGGGAGAGTGGTACTGGGAGGGGCAGAAAGAGGGCACTGTGATGGAGATGTAACCTGAAGTAACAAATAAACATAAAAAACTACAGCAAAAATATGTATCTCTCTCTCTCTCTCTATGATTTTATGTGTGAATGGTTTGCCTGTATGTATGTATTATGAACATAGACTCCCGCAGAAGCCAGGACACAGCATCAAAGCCCTTCAAACTGGAGTTGCAGGTGTCTGTGAGTAGCCTTGTGTGGTTGTTAGGAAACGAACTCACTCCTCTACCAGAGCAGCAAGTGCTCTCAGTTGCTGAGCCATCTCCCCAGTCCCAAGGCCCTACATTTTTAAGAGCTGCACCTCAACAATGAGACACTGAGGACCAAACTGCTGGCATATGAATCTGTCAGGAATGCACTACAGCAAAAATTGTATATCTTACTAACTAGCTGAAATGTGTCAGCTTTCAAAATAATCAGTGCGTGCATCAAAGAGGGGTCTTAACAGCCCCCAGAAAGTTATCATAAAATCATCATACATACGGGGCGGGGCTGGGGACATGGTTGACCCAGAGAGTGCCTGCACGCTAGCATGAGGTGGGGCTGGGTTCAATCTCAGTCACAGTGGCTTACCCTACAGTGGCAGTGCTGTAGAGGTGTAAAGAGATGGCTTCCGAGTCTCACTGGTCAGTAAGCCAAGACTGTGTGATGAGGTCCAGGCCAGTGAGATACATTCTCATAAAGAACGGTGCTGATAACTTCTGTAGAAGGACACCCGGGGTTGACCTCCAGCCTCCGGATGCAGGAACACACAAGCACAGACACACGCATCTGACTCCTACAAGCACACACACACACACACACACCACACACCACACACCACACACACACACACACACACACACACACACACACACACACACACAC
>CAJQZJ010032918.1:1763871-1784787 GCA_907164525.1 Lophiomys imhausi | reverse complement strand
CACACACACACACACACACACACACACACACACACACACACACACACACCAATCACAGTATCAAATTATAGTTTTCGAAACTATGCTCAGATACAATTGCATTCATCACTTCTCAGACTTATACTTGACTATACTTGGATCTTATTATTCAAAACCCACACCATATTAATATATTACTAATGAAGGGCAATGGAAATACACACACGATGAAAATAAGTGGATTGCTGTTATATCATAAATTTAAACTCTTGTTATGTTGTATATCATTATACCTTGCTTTCTTCAAAATTTTGTGCATTCAACCTTGTGCATCTAAAAGTATTCTGAGATGGGAGCTGATGTTTTCATCAAATTGTTAAAAGTTTCCAAGCACAAATTAGTTACTTTTAATATATACTGGAATCATTGGACAAAATCACCATTTGAAAATATTCATAAAAATGAAGATAATTTAAAAGTACCTATCAAGAGATCTAGAAAGGTAGCCTGCAATGGCCAAGGCCATTATTTCTTTACATTTCCATCCTTCCTTCCTTCCTTCCTTCCTTCCTTCCTTCCTTCCTTCCTTCCTTCCTCGCCCTCCTTCCTTTCTTCCTTCCTCTTTATGTGTGTTTGTCTGTGTGAGTTCCTGTGTACCACATGTCTGTCCAGTGCCTCAGAAGCCAGAAGAGGATGTTGGATCCTCTGGAGCTGGACTCACGGACAGCTGTGAGCCATGATGCGTTTGCTGGGAACTTCACGCAGGTCTTCATCAAGAACTGCTAGTTCTCTTAACCATAGGACCAATTCTTAAGTCCCAACTGAAGCTTTTTTTTTTTTTAAATAAAGAGAACATCATTTGGACAGCCTGGTAAAAGGACCAACAGAAGGAACTGAGACTGCCAACAGAACTTTTAACCTCAGCACTTGTGTGAACAAAAATATTTTATTAATAATTTTAAGATCCTCATGGAAATAAAATATGAGCCGCAAATCTCTTGTTCTGCCAAATTGACTGTTAAGAACAAAAAGCCTGTCATCTACTGATGCCAACAAGGTTGCACATAGAGGAAGATGCTGAGGAGATAGATAGGTCAGTGCTTACGAGCACTTGGTGATCTGGCAAAGGGAACGGGGTTCCCAGCACCCAACTTCAGTAGCTGAAAACTGCCTGTAACTCCAATTCCAGGGAATTTGATCTTTGATGCCTTCTAATGGCATCCATGAGCACTGTTCATGTGTATACAGACATACACAGACACACAAATACAGACGTAATAAAATGAAGGACATGGAGAATATTTTCTTATGTGTACTTCCTACCAAACCACAGAGAAAATTAACAGGATGTAAGAGTGAGCATTTGGAGACTTACATGGCATTTTGACATTGCTGGGATATCCAAGCGCATGAATTGAGTCTCTAGTGATTTATTTTCTTCATGTTTTGCAAAAGTATTAGCCCCTGATAGATTCAAAATGAGAGGAAATCCCGGTACTTAAAAAAGAGTTTCCAAAAGCCACATTTCCCTTAGACATGGGTGGAGGGAATTAAATACCAATTTTCTTGTACAAATTAAGATAAAAAATAACTATGAGAGGGGTAGCTCAGTGTGTAATGTGCACATGCCCTGACAATATAGATAGGCAGTTATGCTGGGGAGAGACTTCATTCAGAAAATCTTGCCTTGTAAGCACAGAGACCTGAGTTCAAACCCTAGAACCCAACAATCCAACAGCTGATGGTGCTTGCTTGTACTTCTAATTATGGGGGGGGAGGTGTTGAAACAGACAGATCCCCAAGGGCCATCGGCCAGCCAGCCTTGTTGAATCAGTGAGACTCAGGGCAGGGAAAGACACTGCCTTTAAAAGGATTGAAGGCTCCTTTGTGAATTCTCGGTTCAGCTCTGTTCCCCATTTTTTGATTGGATTATTTGGTTTCTTGGATGTTTAATTTCTTGAGTTCTTTATAAATTATGGATATTAGCCCTCTGTCAGAAGTGGGTTTGGCAAAGATCTTTTCCCAGTCTGTAGGTTGCCATTTTGTTTGGATGATAGTTTCCTTTGCCTTACAGAAGCTTTTCAGTTTCATGAGGTCCCATTTATTGATTGTTGGTCTTAGAGCCTGAGCTGTTGGTGTTCTGTTCAGGATTATCTCCTGTGCCAATGAGTTCTGGGCTTTCCCCCACTTTCTCTTCTATTAGAATAGTGTGTCGGTCTTTATGTTAAGGTCTTTGATCCACTTGAACTTAAGTTTTGCACAAGATGATAAGTAAGGGTCTATTTGCATTCTTTTTCATGTCAACATCCAGTTAGACCAGCATCATTTGTTGAAGATACTATCTTTTTTCCATTGTATGGTTTTGGCTTCTTTGTCAAAAATTAAGTGACCATAGGTGTGTGGGTTTATTTCTGGGTCTTCAATTCAATTCCATTGATCAAATGGTTTGTTTCTATACCAGCACCATGCTGTTTTTATTACTACTACTCTACAGTATAGTTTGAGATACTCTGGTGATACCTCCAGATTTTTTTTTTTTATTGTACAGGATTGATTAAGCTATTCTGGGTTTTTCTTATTCCATATGAAGTTGAGAATTGTTCTTTCAAGGTCTGTAAAGAATTGTGTTAGTATTTTTATAGGAATTGCATTGAATCTGTTTATTGCTTTTGGTAGGATGGCCATTTTCATTATGTTGATCCTACCTATCCATGAGCATGGGAGATCTCTCCATCTTCTGATGTCCTCTTCAATTTCTTTCTTCAAGGAGGTGAAGTGCTTGTTATACAGGTCTTTCACTTGCTTGGTTGGAGGTTCTTTTAATGTATTTTATATTGTTTGTGGCTATTGTGAAGGGTGCTGTTTCCCTAATTTCTTTCTTGGCCCAATTATCTTTTGTATAAATAAAGGCTACCGATTTAAAAAAAAATTAATTTTGTACCCAACCAACTTGGTGAGGGTATTTATCAGTTGTGGGATATTCTCTGGTGGAACTTTTTACCAACCCCACATCCGACAGAGGGCTAATATCCAAAATTTATAAAGAACTCAAGAAATTAAACACCAAGAAACTAAATAATCCAATCAAAAAATGGGAGCAGAGCTAAACCGAGAATTCACAAAGGAGAAATCTCTAATGGTCGAGAGACACTTGAAGAAATTTTAAACATCCTTAATCATCAGAGAAATGCAACTTAAGATAACTCTGAGATTCCATCTCACACCTGTCAGAATGGCTAAGATCAAAAACTCAAATGACAGCACATGCTGGTGAGGCTATGAAGAAAGGGGAACACTCCTCCATTGCTAGAGGGAGTACAGACTTGTACAACCACTATGGAAATCACTCTGGCAACATCTTAGAAAACTTGGAATAGCTCTACCTCAAGACCCATGTCTTGACCATACTTCTGGATATACATCCAAATGATTCCTCACCAAACCACAAGGGCATCTCCTCAACTATATTCATAGCAGCTTTATTTGTAATAGCTAGAAACTGGAAACAACCCAGATGCCCCTCAACCAACAAATGCATAAAAAACTGTGGTACTTTTACACAATATACTACTCAGTTATCAGAAACAAGAAAATCATGCAATTTGCAACCAAATGGATGGGACTAGAAAAGGTCATCCTGAGCGAGCTAACCTAGACTCAGAAAGAAGCACATGACATCTATTCACTTATAATTGGATTTTAGCCATAGAGTACAGGATAACTATCCTACAACCAACACACCAAAAGGAACAGGAATATAAACTTTGTTATCTGTTGGTGGGATGCTCTACCTTAGTGTAGCTGCCATATAGGCCCCCAGTACAAGAGGAAACTTTTAGACTCGTATGACTCCTGAACTGAGGAGGGGGGGGGTGATATGTAGAGTCATTCCACTCTGAATGAGTAGGATAGGTGGGAGAGTGAGACTGGGAGGGGTGGAGCGAGGGGACTTTGATGGACATATAACTTGAAGTAATAAAGAAACATAAAAAAAGAAAAAAAAACATTAAAAAGATTGAAGGTGTCCAAGGAATGACACATAAGGTCTTCTTTTGGCCTTTATATACAGGCAAACACATGCATTTGCACAAACATGCACATGCATCCCCCTACACACACACACACACACACACACACACACACACACACACACACACAAGAATGAATGAGCCTAGGATGGGATGGCTGCAGGAAGCCTGTGCTGTGACTGAGTATATTTCAAAAGTTAAATTCAAGTGCTTGGAGACAATGATTGAAGTTCTGTCTGTGGTGTGGGTTGGAGTCATGGGACTTTAATAGATGCAGTGTAGCAGAAGATGATGGTGTCACTGGGCATGCCACCCTCTGGAGGGGTGACTGTAGTTCATGAAGAGTCCTACTTGGTTCTCACAGCAGTGGGTTGCCATAATGCAAGGCCAGTTTCTTGTCCTTTCTTCATGGGATTTATTTTCATTCCATCTCTCTGAATGTTATGATGCTGCCCAGTGTCCATACACAGATGTTGGTGCCAAAGTGTTTGGTTAGTTTCAACTGTCAACTTGGCATAACTTAGAGTCATCTGAGAATAGAATATGAATAAGGAATTGCCAAGATTTGGTTAGCCTATGTGCCTGTCTGTAGGGGACAGGCCTATGTATTATTAACTGAGGTAGGAAGAACCCAGCCTACTGTGGGTGGCGCCATTCCCTAGGCAGAGGTTGATGAACAGTATACCAACCCTACAGTGTTTTGCTACAGTCACAGAAAATGAATTAAGACAGTTGACTACCAGTTTTCTTAGGGTCTAGAAAAGCACGGACAAGTGTCCAAGTTACTGGAAATAACCAACAGGTTACAGTCTTGAGTCCTTGAGCAGTCTGTATTTTGAGCCTGCAATAAAGCACAGAGCAAGGCCATCACCAAACGTGGAGGTTATATCAAAATGGAACAGGAGACAATATGCAATAACTCCTCTTGATGGAAGATGAGGTAATTATCTCAGACAGGACACAGCCATGATTCAATCATACCAAATAAGTTTAATTTCATGAGTTCTTAGATGTATAAACTTATGCACAGAAATATTTAATTTAGAAGGACACAGGGAAGCATGTTAATTGCATTATAAAGCAATTCATAGAGGATTACCAAGCAGCCCTGCCATTCACACAGAACATATGCTTTGCAGTAACCAAATAGCTGGTGAATGGAAGTGTGTCCTCACTGAAGGGCACGGTGAAGTGCTAAGCAAAGTTGCTGGCCTGTGGGAATGGGGTGACCAGAGCTTGAGGTAAAATTGCAGTCTGGAGAACTAAGGCCACTGGAGCATAAGAAAACACATCGGAGGTATGTTGAAAAGGTTAGCCCTAGAGGGCAGCTTGGGGACTTGTCTGCCTAGATAGAAGCCACCAGAACATGAGAGTTGACTGAAAAAACATGGGAAGGAAGAAGAGGAAGTGCCTCAGCTTGAGAATGTCTGCACAGAGAGATGAAGAGGATACAAGAAGACTGCAAATGAGAGCATGTCTTTGGGCATGGGTGGTCAGAAGTCATTAATGGTTTCTGGAAAGCAACTTCAGGTCAGTGGGAGAGTTACGCTGGACGCAGGGAAACCTTCTCGAGGAGTTTAGTAGAGGCTATGGGAGTGTGAAGGGTCTCCCAGAACACCCAGAAAACTGACATATGGGGGATAGTATGGGTAGAATGGGAAACAGTAACTACACCCAGGAAAGAGGGGACGATAGGAGAGTGCCATTTGTTTAAAAAAAAAAAAGCATCAATAACTAAGAGACTTTCAATGCATCTATATCTAAGAGATGACTTTGTCCCTGTAGCTATGTCTGGCCACTTTCTGTGGATAAGTGGCACATTTACTTCCTCCAGGAAGAGGGACAGGTACACTGTGTATGTGATTTGTCTAGTTTGGGTGTAAATGAACTAACGACTGCATATCTATTCTTGCCATCCCCCAGCTTCCACAGTTTGCAGAAGGGCTTCCTGGCATTGTGAGCATTAAATCACCTGAATAGGGGTTTACATATATTTATCTATGAGCTATAGTCTCCCTGAAATTTTCGACCCTGAAAACATTACTGGATTCAGTCCTACATGGGTTCTTTAGTCTGGAAGATGAAGGTGGCCATGTTGAGAGATCTTGAAAGACACAGATTCACATGTTTTGAATCTTTCTCCTGAGAGTAGAAACATGACTCTTGTTTGATACTGTGAGGCGCACGGCTGTTTCTCTCTGAGAAAATGTTAAAGGATATCTACATACATAATTTGTATTTCATGTTGCGAAATCTTCTGTTTTAGGCACTTTGAATTCTTAACTATTTTTAAATCAAGATTAAAATGGGATTTCGATTATCTGGGAAACTTTGCCCTTAAGCAAAAGGACCTTGAGACCAAAAAAAAAAAAAAAAAAAAAAAATCCTTTCCTATTTGCATAATGCTTTTAATTTTTTTCAAAGCCTTTTTTATATCTTTTATTTCACTTTATCCTCACAACAGCCCTGTGAAACCATTGCCTTTAAAGACAGGGACTTGAAAGTGGAGAACATTTAAAACACTTCAAAAAATGTAGTAAAAAATCACAAAGAAATTCCCACAGCATCCATATCACGGCTCTAACTTAAACTGTATTTACTGCAAATTGTATTGACTAGAGAGATGGCGGCATGTAAATAGTTTCCCTTCTCCAAACCGCATTCAAACTGCAGTGGTTATGAATACAAAAGAGCTTTCCACAGAGGAAAGAACTAGAATCTCACTGCATTAAAGGAAAGGCGGGTGTGTGGATGAGAAGAGGCTGCCTGGAACTGGATCGGTTCTGCATGGCGAGCACCCTGCCTGCCGGCACTGGGGGATAGATTTACATAGATTGACTCAATCCAGTGCATGAATAACGATCAATTTTCCTGATCTATTCTATTCTGTCAATCTGTGCTTTTGCTAGCAAATGAGGAGATGTCGCTGTCAGCCACAAATAGAGTTTCCTGGGTTTATGTGTGCTTTTAAGAGCTCTTTTTTTTTAAACTTAATTAAAAGATACATACGGTGGTTGACAGAGAACAGCAGGCTAGTCGGAGCTACAAATTTTTCTACACATAGATGGGTTCCTGGAAGCAGAATCATGAAAGATGCCCGGATACTTGTAAAGCCAGACTTACATTACTCAGTACAGTCTATTTCAACGTCAATTTTATTAATAGCAGAATAAAAGCAAAGGAACAAACACAATTTGTCTGTCAGGAGTGGCCAATAAAATCATTCTTTCCCAGGGGCTGCAAATTACTCCAGGTAACAATATGCAACCTGCCAGAAAAATGAAGAGAAAATGCTTTTTTTTGGTCCAACATATTAACATAATGCATCATATTAATTCATGTGTTTGCTGCTTCGATCATCCCTGCCTCCAAGCTGTACCTGAGTTGAACATAGGGTCAGATAATGCATAGGGTGTAAGTGGAACGCATTCTCACCGAAGGTACCATTAGAAGCCCTAATACCTGTCAACATATCAACCCCTTCAAATTCCCTTTGCCTCAGATGTGTTGATGAACAGTGGATCCGTGAAACCCTTAGATTAGAATAATAATAATAATAATGATAATCCATTTACTTGGTAGATTTACAGTAGACAAATAATTAACTGAAATCAACCACTAGAGGACAGAGTGGTGCAGTTACCTTTCCTTGCTTTCAGAGCATTTGGGTGAACAGAGATGCTAAATCTGTACAAATGGATGTGGCTATGGTCATCTCTCGGTACCATGGAGACTGATTTCAGGGCACATGCATACCTGTGTCTGAGGATGCTGCAGTCTTGTAATAAGCAATGGTGTAGGGTTTGTGTATAACCCACCCACATTCTTCCTTATACTACAAGGATGTATTTGTAGTGTGTGTGTTCATATGTATTGCATGTGTGAAGGTACATGCAGAGTCTAAAAGAGAATGATGGATTCCCTGGACCTGGAATTGCAAGTGATTGTGAGCTACCTGACATGGGTTATAAGAATGAAACTTCTGTCCTCTGGAAGAACAGCAAGCTCTTTTAGCCACTGAGCCATCTCTCCAGACCCCATTTGCTACATTTTAAATCATCTCTAGATGACAAATAACGACAAATATAATGGGGATAGTTTTAAAATAATTGTTAAAATGTATTGTTTAGGGAACAATGACAAGAAAAATTTGCATAATTAAATGCAGTGTAATTAAAAAAATATTTTCAACCCCACGCTGGTTGAATTAGCAGACATATGCAGATCTGAGGGTGTGGGCTAGAAAGGACATTTTTGCCTGGTTTCCCTTGGTGAATAATCTTGGGCTCACAGAATTTCTCATCTGTAACATGGAGAGGAAGGGATGTATTGACGGTCTCCAGACTAGATTTAGAGTCTCTTCAATGACAACCATTGGCCCAAGGCTGAGGGGTTCCAAGAACCATTTGTGTGGTCATCTTAGTAGTTCTCTAGCAGTCACTGAAAGCCACCATGTTTTGAGTAAAAATTTGTTCAAAGCAGGGCTGAAAAAAAAGCATGCCACTAGATGATCTTAAATATTCCTTACCAAGTCAGCAATGTACGGACCAACTTGAGTACAGTCGAGCCTCCTGGCCCTGGGTTTGGTGATTGAGAATTGTGACTGTCCAAGCCCAGGGATGGATTTTAGCTCAGTCACCTCGATTCTCCAGCAGTTCTTTCTCACTTGTCTTGTCTGACACTACTCGTCTTTTGTCTGGCTTGGCTTGCGCTTAGGCAAAGTCTGGTGCCTATGATGGAATGCAGCAAGTAGACATTGAGTGGCGATCAGGTCTCTTGCCTGATTCATACGTCTAGATTTTAGTTAATGAACTGGTGAGGATTCCTGTCCCTCCCCCTATCCCGAGCACTCCCTCCCCCATGCACAGAAATAAGTGAACATCAGAAAGGGCAACCATTTGGCCAAGAAGCAGTCTAACATGGATATAAAAATGAAGTTAAAGTGTCTGATCCCTAAAAACCAGGAAGTCAAAGTCAAAACGGGCTCCTCATTTATTCCTTTCTCATTTGATTTGGAAATAGAGTGCAACATATGGTGCCCTTTGGGAAAGATGCATCTCAATCTCCATCTCCGCCTGTGCTGCCATGGGCTTGACATGTGGTGGGAGGTTCTGACTCTGGCATGTGCCCTCTGGAGCCTGGGGGTGGGGTGAAAGAGCTCAACTCAATCAGGTGGTGAGAGAGTGCAACCATGGGAACTGAGGCAGTCCAGAGTGGGGCACAGGCATGCTTGTGAGCTGCTATATTTGGCAAGGACTTTATCGTCATTGTGAGATATGACATCACACATGTCCTTCCTTTGGGCAAGGCTGTCCTTTTCCTGATTTGGTCAAGTCTTCAAGACTCATATTCACTGCTGAGTTATGTTACCATCACATCAAGAATGCCAGGATCACTCTTCTTTTCCGTCTGTCCCTGCTTCTCTTAGAATGAAAGCAATAAGAGCCAAGGCAAACATAGGACATATACAAGGCCATATATTCAGACAGTATAGTCAGGCAAATGTTCTTGGCTACATGAATTCTTGAAGAAGAGGTGACATTCAAGAATGGAAGAACCATAAGTTATTCCAGACACATTTATTGAGCAACTACTATGTGTTAGAGGCAGCAAAAGACACTCATGGTGAAGATGTAATTTTGCCTTTCACAAACACTTTCAATGAATGTCTTTTGAATAAAGATGGAAAAGTAGTCTAAAGTATCAGAAGCACAGCATGCACCAGATACAAAGGGGGAGCCAAGTTGCTTCAGTAGTTCTCAACCTTGGGTCAAAACCTCCTCGGGGGAGGGGGATCATCTGTCACATATACTGCATATCAGATATTTACATTAAAATTCGTAACAGAAGCAAATTTTCAGTTATGAAGTAGCAATGAAATGATTTTATGGTTGGGGGGTCACCACCACATGAGGAACTATATTAAAGGGTTGCAGCATTAAGAAAGTTGAGAACCATTGCTTTAGGTGAATCAAGGAGATCTTCTTTGAGGAAAACAATAATGAAGTTGATACTGAATAGTTAAAAAAAAAATCAGGCATCAAGGGCTTTTCTAAACCTGCCTTGTAAAAATTACCTGGACATTCGTTAAAAACACTAATTACCAGGTTCCTTTTCTCAAAGGTTTTGACTCAGTAGGTCAAGGGGTGAGGTCCGAGAAACTTTCTCTGGAAATAGAAGCTCAAGTTCTTCTGCTCTCTAGGAGCTCTGAGAGAACTTGACCAAGATGAATCTCACCACACTGAAGACCTATTCAAAAGAGGGTACCACACTGAGAACAGAGAGAACCTGAGGAAAACAATTTTGAATAGAGGTTACCGTGTAGTGTAGGTCAATGTCAGAAAGCATTTGCCAAAGAATGCTAGAGACTTGAATGATGTCAGCACAGGCCTAGGTGACTCCTAGCATGGGAAGGGACGAGGGATGTTTTCCAGAAGGGTGTAACATGCTAATTCCTCAGAGACACCCCCTGGTGAAGTTTACTTTCACAGAATATAGTCCATATAAAGTTCAGAAGCCTGGTCATAATGCAACAGAAACAAGCCTTCCCTGCTGGTTTCTGTTTTGGCAGCCTTAGAATTCTACACCAGCCTCTCACAGAACTGATTCTCCAAGGGTGGGCAATAGCATCTGGGAACATAGTAGACATAAAGATTCTTGGGTTCTACCTAAAATCTCCCAAATTAAAACTATGAAGGAGGGAAGTGACGGGAGACTGAAATGACGAAGGGACACAACCAGTCGTGTTTCAAATCCTTATGATGTCCCTCATGTCTGAGAAACACGATCTCAAGAGTGAGACCAGCCCTGTAAGTGTAATGATATGGAAAATGACTCTCTTAATAAGCCCTTTGCTGGTGCTAGGTATGTGTTCATTATGGATGCATTTAGCTCTTGTTGTTGTTGGGTGTCATGAAATCTACTCCCCCACCAAAAGCAAGAATATTTGCCCCCAAGTATTGGGAAACCAACCCAGAGTCCTGCACATTTTAGGCAATTCCTTTATCCCTGATCCCATGAGACGCCCAGGCTCCATGATTCTTTGCATGTTGATTTCTTAATAGCGCTCACTGGCTTGCATACCAAGACAAACTACAAAAGCCAAGTCCTTCCATGATGTGTCCTGCCCACCTTTCCAGACTTCTCCACCTTCCCCATCTGTCCTCCATAGTTCTGGCTTTCCTATCTATGGCTAATTCTATGCTGTCTTTCTAGTTATTGCTCAAATATCACCAGTAAGACATCTGACTACCTTGTTAAATTTACTTATTTATTTCTGTATTCATTTGTGTATGCATGTACATATGCATATATATCTGTATGTATATCTGTATGGATAAGCAGTGTAGATGCACATTAAGTGTGCAAGTGTAGGTTCCCCTGAGAACATAGGCAGGAGCTAGAGGAGGACATGGAGCATCCTGCTCTGTTTCTTTCTACATTATTCCTTTGAGACCAGGTCTCTCACTGAACCTGGAGCTGAGCTGGCACCTGACAAGCCTGAGCAATCCTCTTGCTTTAGGCCTTACAGTATTGGGGTTATAGGTGCACATCTAGCCATGGTAGGATTTTCACATGGGGCATGGGATTTGAAGTCAGGTCTTCTGGAAGAGCTGCAGGTTTCCTTACCCACTGAGCCATCTTTCTAGGCCCTCAAACACACTTCTATTTATTTTCTTCACATTATCCATTGACTTTCTTCATGGTGCATACTATTTCACCTGTTTCTTTGCATATTGTCAAATCCATACATGGTGTCATTGCCTCTTAATATCCTTGGGGGCTAGGAATACTGGTAGACTGAACACATATTTATTGGGTGACATCCCAGGCTGTAGCTGAAATTCAAATGAACATAGTAAGTTAACAAACTGAATTGCCACCTTCTTAGACACATGCCCTGTTTCAGGTTTTAAAAATGTAGATTACAATTATTGTTTCATTTGCAGGAACTTGAATGTTTTACAGGAAGTTCTTTAAGAGATCTTAAAATACACTTGACAGCAGTTGGCATCAAGTTCAGAACTGGCCCTGTGTTCGTTTATTGGAAGGGAAATGCTGGAACTCACAAAACAACATCACAATGGCTTGTACCACATCAGGTAAACAAGCAGCTGTCTCTGAAATTTATGATGGCTTTACAGTTGTTTTGCTAGAGATTGTTCTGGAAACAGAAAGATGAACCCAGACTCCGGTGCCATCTAGTGGCCATGCTTAGTTCCTCTAGAAATAAAATCCAGTCCAGTCCAGTAATGTTTTGACTTATTGGGAGGTTTTATGCTTTTTTTGATATGTATCTTTGAAGTCTCAAGTATTATCTTAGTTGTGTAAAGGATGATGCATGTTAGTAAATGCCTGACACATACAAATTCATGAGCACCAATCTGTCATGAGGTATGGCATATAAGAATAAGGATGACATATATATGTCTTAGGTGATTATTAATGCAGCTGTTTGATACCTAAGAATATGGACCCATTTAATGCCCCTATTTACTGATGGAGATACCCAGAGGCAAAGGGAACTTCTGATTACTGATCAGTGATGTCACCATTTGGATATGGAGCATGCTCCTTAAGGACTCGTGTGTTGAATGCTTCTTCTTCAGCTCTTGATGCTATTTTTGCGAGGTTCTGGGAATTTTAGGAAATGTCTTAAATTGAATGAAAGAGATTACTGAAGTCATGGCTTTGCAAGATATCTCTTATTCTTAGTGTACTCCCACCCTGTTTTCTGGCTTCTGCCTACAATGAGGCAAAACACTACCATGACCACCAACACATGCTCATGGCAGCCTCCCCAATGCTCTGCAGAACTGAGGCCAAGAGGCAGTGGGGGATGGGCAAGCCACTACGAATAGAACTCTCCAAAACCATGAGCCAAACACACCCTTCTGTCCTCATTTGTTTCTATCAGGTAATTTGGTCACAGTGAGGTGAAAAGCAATGGGAGAAGTGGATGTTTCAGGTTCTTAGGTGTCATAGCTAGAGGAATGGGTCACCTAACACAATTATTATTTTTTTAAATCTCATTTCTGTACAGAGCTCCTTATGCACCTCCTGTTGTACAGGTAGTCCTAGGTTTGTTTCAGCTGCCTGGAATTCTTTCTGGTTCTTGCCATTGGTTTGAAGTGGAACCCTTTGCAGATGACAGCTAGGTTGTCAGCTGGAGAAGCCTTGGCATTACTGTGATATCACAGACTGACAACCCCAATGTCTAGCGAAAAGAGTTTGTGATCTAGCTGAGACAGGGTCATTTAGACAAGTAAGATCCAAATCTTAATCATAGCACTCCCTAACTCACCCTGCTGATGTCAACATTTCTTGTTTGTGTGGTAGATATTAGGCCAGTATTTGCCTCCTATGGCTTTCATGAGGGTTAAATGAGATAATGACATACTTAAGTTGTTCTATCTAAGTTCCTGCTACATGAAAACTGAGCTTCTGATCTCACATGGTCTAAAAGCGCCTCTTAGTTCTAGTTTTCCAGTGTGGTACTTCCTGTTTTCTTTTGCTCTCTGAAATACAGTTGTATCCATTTTTAAAATATTTATCTTTAGAGACATCTAAAATTGAATGACTTGACGGTACATATTGAAGGCAGGGGACAAGGAACATTTTAAATATTTCATACATTTATTATCATAAATCTGTAAGAATCACCCAGGAAATGAAACCAAAAGTCATCTTACAAGAGACAGAGCCATATTTTGAATGTTTTAAGATAACCATTCATGAACTAACTGTAGCACACCACACACCAAAACACTCCGTTATGAGAACACATCGTGGGTCCAATTTCTCATTCTGAGAGTATAGTTTCTCTGCTAAGTTAATGAAAAACAAACTCATGAGACTTGGATTCTATTCCTTAATTTGAAAATGGTCTACAGAAAAGGCTTGGGAGATTTTTTGTTGATGAATTCCAAATGGCATTCTACCTAAGCCAGTAATAAAATGGTGGAAGGGAGATACAACCACAAATGCACTTCCATTTAACCCTTATTAATCTTGGAGTCTTCAACCCTGTTTCCCCTTTTCCCTCCCAGAAAAACTCCAATTTCAGGCTAAATCATCACAAAGAAAAACATTGTGGACCATGTGTCATAATTGCATCTGCCTTTGGAACACAGGATTCTATTCCCCTGATAGTAGATTGAGCTTTGGAAGGTCATTTCATTATTGAAGCTGCTTCTCTGATTTTTTTCTTCCCTCTTAACAAAACAAACACAAGCAGCTTGGCCCATCTGTGGCAAACCCATGCTACCCAAGCCTCTTGTAAGTGAAGAGAGCTTTCCTTTCAGCTGTCTGTTTTCTGTTCCCAGTGTGTTTATGAGCCAGCCAACTTTTGCTTATTCACCTTTATGAGATGTGCTTGGAAGATTAGAAGAAAAAGAGTGAGACAGAGTAGTAGAGATGGGTAGATGAAGAATCAAGGGAAAACAATGTTTGAAAGATTTATAAGTTGAATAGTAAAGTCCATTTTAAATATATCTAAGACATACTAAAGTTCTAAACTGTGGTGTGTGTGTGTTGTCTGTAACTATCTGTTGTCTATCTGGTACTACAGCAATGTGCAAAGACAGACTCACTCAGAAGAGTCTTTATGTCTCTCTGGCTGAGAGACTTGGATCATCTGGGTAGCCTCCAAAGACAATGGATCATAACCACCGTTGATGTCCATGACCAGCCAGAGAGCTGAATGTGCGAATCATGTCACCATTGTGACATTTAGAAGGTTGACCTAATAGAACACTGTGTTCTTCACAGATGTTTGATATTGGAGAGCTTGCAACCAAACCCTCCCCAGTGCCACCATAATACAGAGTGTCTGGTGTGAAATCAGATATATGCGTGTGTGTGTGTGTGTGTGTGTGTGTATGCTTGCACGCCACCCCACCCCCCATGTATGATCATGTGAAAGTAGATGTGTATATTTAAACCTTTAAAGCCTCTCTATATAGAAAAGATTATATAATGTGTCTCTGTATGCACTTCTACTTAGCTGACAACATTAAAAAGATGTCCCATGTTGGGCCACATTGCAAGTATTATACGCAGGTCTAGGTTGCACATTTGATGTGGGCCTCAAGCTAGTTAAACTGTACCGAAAAAGGAATATAATTTAAGAGCAGGCCCAGAAGCAATGAGGCAAGACCAATAGGGAAAGTCAGCATGATTACCTTAGAAGAAGCAAAGATGAGAGCGAAGAAGAGTCACTTTTAAACTCTTGAGCCGTGTTACTTGGTGTGAGAAAACTGTCCACTTGTCACTCCAAACCCAAAGCCAGAAAAGTCAGCAGAAGCATGATCCAGGGAGATGTCCCCAGCACATGGTGTACTTTCCAGCAACACCTTGAGAGCGTGGCACGGGCATCAGTTCAGTAGACTCTGCCATCCCATCAGTGTCCGGGACAGCTGGCTGGAGCACGCTGTCCACATGACACTCAGAGGACTGCTGTCAGGTGTGTTTGCAGAATTCCATACTCAAGCCGTCTACTGTGTGCTCTGTCCCCGATGGAATATCAATCATAGCAATAATGAACATTTGTACAGCTTCGAATGCTTCCTTCCTGCCAGGCCTCATGGAATGACTCAGCTTACCAGAAGGTGACATCCACCTTGTGTGCGAGGGTATGCATATGTACTTGTGGATGCCAGTGTGTAGAGACCAGACACCACTCTCGGCTGTTGTTCCTCGGTTTCTAGTTACTTATTTTTAATTATTTCTCTCTCTCTCTCTCTCTCTCTCTCTCTCTCTCTCTTTCATCAGATCTCTCACTACCAAGGATGACTGGCCAGTGAGTCCCAGGGATCCCTCTGCCTCACCTTCCAGAACTGGGATTATATGAATACATCACAAGATTGTAAGAGCCAGAGGTCAGAGGGAGAAAAGAACAATGTCTATTACATGCCAGGATCTTGGCACTTAGGAACTCATGGAAGTTATTGTTACCAGCACAAGCCTGCAAGATCAAGCAATCCAGTGAACATCTGTCATGGAATGGAAAGGGTTTTGTGAGCCCCTAGCCTTAATTGAGGAGCTATGGACAATTAAGGGCTTCTGGGGGAAGGAAGGTCCCTTTCTAAGGAAGTGGCTCCTGGTTAGTCAACCACCTGTGCATGGCTGGCCCCACACCCAGAAATGTATAGACAGCAGATACTGAAGTTGATGTATTATTTAATTTTTTTTAAATAGAGGATACAAAGTTGGAGGCTATAGGGGGACAGAGGTAAACCTGGGAGAAGTTAAGGGGTGGAATTGCAGGTAAATATAATAAAAAACACTTTGCATGAAATTCTCAAAGAATTAATAAAATATTTTAAAAGTAAATTTGAGATGTTTAAGAAAATAAATTAATTAAAATTAAAAAGTGAGAGACCTCCCCCCCCAGGATACTATCTCCTTGTACCGGTACTCATCATAGATTTTGGCTTAAATTTTAAATTTTCTGAAAAGAAAATTGAGATGTCAAATGACAGGTTTTTGGCACAAAGCTCAGTGCTCAGTGGATTAACTGGGACATGATGTGTGGATTTCAAGCCAGGGGTGTATTCCAGGAGCCACTCCACTCTTAGGCGTGGTCAACCCTCCAATGTCCCCAGAGCTCATTGCTTGGGGGGAGAGCCGCCCAAAGAACTTTCCAGAATGATGGAAACATTCTTTGTCTGCTTAACAATCATGATCTATGCATGACTATTGAGCAACTGAAACATGATTTCGCCTGATTGAAGAATTAAATGTTAGATTGTACTTCATCTTTATTGAAAGATGTGTATTGAATTTGGAGAGCTCCATTCTGTGCTTTCTTTGGTTGTGTCCTGTCCCAAAAAGTAAGTGGTAGTAGAGACTAGAGGGCTTCAGTGACCCTTTCCTTCCATATTCTTCAAGAAGTAAAGACCAGCTCAATCAGAGACAAACGGGTACCAAGGCCATGAAAATCTGAGGTTTGGGGGAGACGGCTCAGTGATTAAAGTGACCGAAACATAGATGTGAGGGACCTGTGTTTGATCTTCAGAGCCCTGGTAACAATTGAGTGCTATGGCATGTGTCTGCAGTCTCAGGGTTGGGGTGTGTGGAGCCATGTCTGTCTCTGGAATCCATTGGTGAGAGACACTGTATCAAAAAAATATAGAGTGCAGGCAAAGAAACCAGAGAACACTTCTGAAGTTGACCTCTGGCTCCACATGGATACACACGCATATGCACATGTACCCTTATGTGCATGTGCATCCACCCACATGAGCAGATACACACACAAACAAATAACCATCTAAGTCAATGGAGGATAATTTATAGTGGATTCATATGTCAGGAATGAAGACAGGAGACTGAAAGTGTTGGCTTTCATATCAGCAAGTGCAGACATGGCTTTAGGTTTGTGCTAGGAGGCTACCAATGAGAGGACAATGAATGAAAGACTGAATGGACCTCTGCTCTGGCAGTTACTTGCTATATTTCTACTTGAAGTCTTAAGAAGAAGAGAAATTCCTTATGGAATAGAGGGAGGAACAGTATGTTTTGCTGAAGGACAGGTTCTTCCGAGCTCCAGGACTTGGTGTACCTTGGCTGTGAGGAGAAGCCCATGATCCTCTATGGCTCCCCTATAATCCACACTAGATTAGAAGAGAAAGTGATCATGCATAATCAGGGCTGGGATAAAACACCATGTCTCTGATTTCCCACATGGTGTATATGATCTTCCTGCTATTCCTCAGTTTCACAATTTTCCCTTAGGAGATCGGATTTACCACCCTGTCCCAACCATGATGCTAAAGATACATGCTGAAATCTGGAGACCCACTTTTGGCTGAATCAAAGCCCTAGTGAATCTGGGGATCAAAGGGATGAATTACTGACCCTCCTGTGGCTGATTCTTTTCTGTGAAAACGTCTCTTATTTACTCTGTCTTGTCAATCACTGGACTGATTCAGAAAAAAACTACACCTCTAATTTACGTTTGGAAATAGTTGCAACAGTGAAGAGGAGAAGTTGCTTTTCTAAAGCCAGACAGCTGCCGTGAAAGTGTCTCTGCAGTAATAGGGCCAGAGAATCACACTGAGGCCAGGTTCGTCAGGTACTATAACGTGAGAGAAACCTGTTTCTCTTCCCCTTCACTGAATCTGGGAAGGGAAGGGTTCAGTCTTTCTATGTCTGTGACTACCCCTGGCTGAGATAGTGTGGGAGTATTGCACAATAGAAAATTAAAAGATGAAAAATCTAGTTAGCTTGAGAATGTTGTGTGAGTAAAAGATTAGCCCCTTCCCACGTGTTATACTTTAAACCAGCAGTTCTCAACCTGTGGGTCACAATCCTTTTTTGGGGGGGGCGGGGTGCAAATATCAGATATCTTACATATAAGACATTTTCGTTATGATTCATAGCAGTAGAAAAATTACAGGATGAAATAGCAACAAAAATAATTTTAATAGTTGAGGGTTGCCACAACATGAGGAATTGTATTAAAGAGTCGCAGTGTTAAGAAGGCTGAGAAACACTGCCTAAGCCAATGAGATCCATGGTTATATTTGTCACTTGTTGGTGTATCAAAATACCCTGAAAACAGGACAGCTTAGGGAAGAAAGGGTTTATTTTGGCTTAAGGTTCTGAAGAGAAAGTGTCATCATGGTGGGCTAGGCAAGGGAAATCAAAGAAGGCAGGATGAGAAGAGCAAGATTCTTGGTGATCACATCTCATCTACACACAGGAAGCAGCAGAGAGAACAAGTAGGGAGTGGGGGCAAAGTTATAGACTCTCAAAACCCACCCCTAGTGACATACTTCCTCCTGAAAGACACCACCTCCTAAAGGTCCCCATAACCTCTCCAGAAAGTGCCACCTACTGGGGACTGAGTGTTCAAGCATTTGAGCCTGTGGAGACATTTCTTATTCAAACCACCACAATGACATAGCAGTCAAAACTCCAGCCAGTTCCAACTGACATGTGAACTCACTTATCTGGTGTTAAATGTCATGAACATGCTTCTTCTTGTCCTTATGTCTCCTCGACCTCCCGAGGACCCCTTAAGCCCTCACCCACTACAGCTTTGTTTTCCTATCACTGTTTTTCAAGTCTCCACTAAGCCTATAGGCCTCTAGTCTTTTCCTGATCTGTTTCTCCCTCCTTCGAGAAATATGGCTTAGCCCGACCTCACTTTATCTCTATCTTCATGATCTCAGCTCTGTAGATTGGTATGAAATTCTAGCACTTGACACAGCAACACCCATGTTTGGAAAGTGGTCACTGACAGACAGCAGTACTATGAACCAAAGGAATGGTCTTCTAGCCCTGGGAATTTCCAGCACCTTGACATCCTGCTGGAGAAGCGAGGTGAGTCTAGCTGCATCCACCCAGTCCTGTGTCTGGGGGATTGACAGGGTTGCAGTGTGGAAAAAGGTCAGAGACATTTTCCATACATACCTCAAGTGCCAACGTGTTTTCAATACAGTTCTATTCTTCTCCTTCCAAAGACGTTTGTTGCCTAATTATCATGACACTTGTTATTCAGGTGTAGTCCAAATGCAACCCCTGTTTGATGCACAGATGAGTGACTATTAGGGCAGGAGGGGTGGCTCAAAAGTTTGGAGCATTTACTGCTCTGGCAGACAACCTGGATTTGGTTCCCAGCACCCACAGTAGGTTTCTCACAACTGCCTGACTCCAAATCCAGGAATCAGAGGATGCCTACATGCCCTTGCACATATTTTCACACACACAAAGACAACACACATGTGCAAACGCATCAAGTAGTCATAACTAACCCCTTTCCAAGCTTTTCCTTGGGCACCAAGACAGTGAAATGTCCACAAAACACTTAGAGAAGGTCTGGAGGCATAATGGATGGAGTTAATACCTATATAGGTCTCAATAAGGTGAGCATAGAAAATGATGTTATTTCTACCCCACTGGGAAAGGACCACATTTTGTGATGTCTAGAGGGGATTCCTTGGGGAAAAAAATCCATTTTTGCATCATCCAGATACTTTGGGGGGGGGGGGAACAAAGACTAAGAAAAATAGATTTAAATGTACATATAATTTTCAAATAAAATTATTTTTACAATTACAAGAAATGAGCTCATTTGTCACTGTGGACAGAAATCTTGCACAAATTGGTGGTAATGACACAGGAGAGAGTTCCAACATTGTCCTGAGCTCAGGAAGTTTTTAGAAGGACATGGGCTGACTGGGTCCAAGGATGATTTAAATCTCTGGAACTTCAGATGGTGGCTTCAAAGAGGATGGAACAGTGTGTATTATGGTCTCTAACCCCTCCCATCTCATTGCCACTCACAGACTGCTGTTGGCATGCTGACGCTGCTGAGAGCTGGGGCTGGCAAGCTCTGTGCTGTGTGTAAGCTCAGGGCAGGACGATCGTGAATGAAACAAATGTTGCCTAATACAAGCCCTCCACAGAAGCATAAGACTAAATCCTCATGGTTTGAGGAGAGGGGCAGAAGTGAATCACTTTTAAAGGAGCCATTAGAGATATGTCTCAGCTGTCACTACATGAGACTCAGATGAGAGCTGCCGGGGTGACTTGAGACACCTCATTTCAGAACAGGGCAGAGAGGACATTAGTAGAAGCTACTCATGGAGGAGCCTGGCAGAGTCTGGAGGCCAGTGGCTGAACTGGCTTCCTCAGCCCCACCTGAGTTCAGTTCCACTGAGTTTAGTGACTGTGCCCTTCCTCAGAGGACAAAGGAAGAACACTGGCTGGTTTTGAAAATCCCAATTAACTCTGCTCTTTCTCCTTTGAATAATTTTATGATTGCTTCCCAGCAGTGGGTTCAGAGAGGAACTGTGTGTTCTCGCCAAGCCTAATGATTGTTTTGTCAATATTTATAAATTCAATGCTATCCCCTCTCTCTCTCTCTCTCTCTCTCTCTCTCTCTCTCTCTCTCTCTCTC
>CAJQZJ010032918.1:1745678-1763861 GCA_907164525.1 Lophiomys imhausi | reverse complement strand
CTCTCTCTCTCTCTCTCTCTCTCTCTCTCTCTCTCTCTCTCTCTCTCTCTCTCTCTGCGCTCCCTGTGCCTATATCTTCTCAGAAGGCCTCATCTGACTTTCCTAGAAACTCTTCAACATTTTGCAGGCCTGGGAAGGTATTGGTGGTAGCCGACATCCTTCTTCTTTTGCTTGCCTGTATGTTGGGGTTTCTTAATTAGCAGCCACATTCAGAAGCATTTACAGGTTGCTTCCCAAGGCTGCCTCTCTAACTGTAGAGTGTGTGGGAACCAAGACAGCCTCTTTGTAGAACCTATGCATTTTTCAGAAAGGAGAAAGTCTTTAGTAAATTCACTTTTCAATTGAGGACATTTCACTCTGATTGCAATTTTCTAATATACTATAAATTATTTGTGTGTATGTCTCTGTGTGTGTGTGTGTGTTTGTGTTAAAAAAGGAGTGTAAGATGAAATCTCAGTGTAATTTTGATTTGCATTTCCCTGATGACTAAGGATGCTGAATATGTGTTTTTAAGTATTTCTCAGCCAATTGAGTTTCCTCTTTTGAGAATTTTCTGTTTAGATATGTACTGTATTTTTAATTGGGTTATTTGTTTCTTGATATCTAGTGTTTTAGTTCTTTCTGTCTTTTTGAATTCTGTAGGCTGCTGCTTTGCCCAAATAACAGTGTCTTTTTTTTTTTCAGTTTAATGAGGTCCCATATATTTATTGTTGGTAATACTGCCTGCATTAATAGTGTTCTGTTCAGAAAGTCTTTCCCTGTGCCAATGAGTTCAAGGCTAACCCCTACTTTCTCCTCTTCAGGTTCAGTGTATCTGGCTTTATGTTGTAGTCTTATGTGAAATTGAGTTTTGTGTAGGATGATAAGTATGGCTCTATTGCTTTAATTTTTCTAATTTTATGTGTATGGGTGTTTTGTTTACATGTAGGTATAGTTATGTGTATCAATGTTCATGCTTAGTGACTACGAAAACCAGAAGAGGGCATTGGATCCACTGGAACTCAAGTTACAAATGGTTAATAGCCACCATGTAGTTCCTGGGAGTCGAGCCCCAGTCTTCTGGAAGAGCAGCCAGTGCTCTTAACTTGTGAACCATCTTTCCAGACCCTCTTTGCTTTACATTTTGCTTTAAAATGCATTCAATTTTAATGTAGGTAATTCCCCCAAATGCACCAGAAGATAGTTTACAAATCCCTGGGGTCTGGAGCTGCCTCTGTGGTGCTGTGTGCAGAGGGATGAGGTGATGCAGATGTCTGTCACCTAAACGTCAAGAAACCCCCCGATTTAATTTCCACCCAACTCTGGAAGGGTCCCCCTGTCACAGACTGTAAAGGCGTGAGAACTGCCGACCCTGCAGTCAGCAAGTAGCTCAGCACAGACAGAAGGGTGCCAGACCCAATCCAGTAAATCCCAGATGCCCTTTCCTATGACTTTCCCCAGAGGCAAGGTGGTGTTGCATTTGGAGATGTTGGTGTGCTTGTGGGTTGTGGATTGTGGGTTGGAAGCTTGCTGGCAGTTGGCTTTCCACATATCTGGAGCATGCCATGCCAGGAATCTTCTCCTTATCATAAGCAAGCAGGAAACTCAAAGTCCCCAGGCATGACTCCCCTCTAGATTAGCAGTTGGGGTATCTGTACACCATCCTTCAAAACCCAGGACTGTACTCAGGGAGATGGCTCAGATAACCCCAGTAAGCAAGTTTGGCTCTCTGTCTCCAAAATGTTCCAGGGACTAATTCTTGCCTGAGTCTCCACTGAAAGAGTCTGCAGAGAATAGAGTCCCACCCAGAGAGGACAATACATGATCTTTACAGAGTCAGGCACACCTCTGGGTGCCTGTCTATCTTAATCACACATGAAAATGGAGGACAGCACAATGTTCCTCTGCTCCACCCAGAGACCAGCTCCTTATTATGGGAACCCTAGCCATGAATTCCGATCTCCACAACCTCACTCTGTCTGTGACACTCCTGAACTTGGACTGACCATTTAGTCTCTCTCCATCCCAGTTTCTCAGCCCTCAAAGAGTTGTGCATAACATCATCCACCCCACAGAGCTGGCCCAGATCACTCAGTCTAAGCTGCATGTTTCCCCAGCATAGATAATAGAATGTCAGACAGGTGCTTTGTGTTAAGTCCCAGTTTGTCATTCTTGGTTCTTACTTGGTACTTATGAAAATCACAAACCCAAAAAACCCTAGCAGTTCTCCTCATAGAACAGCCTAAACAAGCCAATCCCCTTTCCCCATCAAGATGAGCTTTGTGATGATTTGAAGACCATGGCCTGAGCTTCAGACTCACTTGGAAGCTGGAAAATCAAGTGCCACTCACGTTGGGACCACTCTGAAGGATCCAGCAGGTGTAAGGTGCCTGCTTTGCTGTGACATGGTCTCATCGCAACCCATGATGATCAGCATCAGTCTCAGGACCTACAAGTAATTAACAATTAACTTTCACAGTCATTCATAATTTGATCCGCCCCACACCCGTCAGATTGCACCATTAGAACATTTACAGCTCAGTTATCCTAGTTAGAACGTGTCACTTTCTGAAAACCATGGCCAGGGGCACATACTTCCAAACACTAGGGTTGGGGAGTCACGCACAACCAAAAGTGGATGGCAATCTTCCCAGGAGTAAGAGCCAGGCATTCCTTTCAGTTTTTAATTGTTTGCTACAGCTGTTTCCTCCTTTCCCTCTCTGCTCTCTCTCTCTCTTTCTATGAATCCACCATGTTCTAGGAAGTTGAAGTGTGGCTTTTAATGTATGTTCAGCTTATATCTGGAGCTGTGCATTATAATTTCAAAATAATAAGAGGTTTTTATTTCCCTTCTAAGAAAAGAAAAATGGATGCAAAGATTTCTTCCAGTTTAATAAGAATAATATGTTACCCTTTCGATCTTAGAATTTAAATTGGTGAATTCCAAGTCAACAAAGCTTGGCTGACTTTATATATTTCGAGTATTGAAGAATTTGAACATGTGACTGTTTATTGCAGGATTTTTCTCATATACACAGAATCACCAGATTGTTGAATAAACCTCTACATATTTACTAATCTCCTAAATACACTAATTATCAACCTTTTGTCAGTATTTAATGTCCTTAATTTTCTTTGATTTCCTAGAGCATTATAAAGAACATGCTGTTATTACACAACAAATACTACTCATTTTCAATAACAGGCACTTTAGAAAATGCTACAATAGTGCCAGAGAGATGACCCAGCAGTGAAGGGCACTCAGTGCTCTTTAAAAGGATCCAAGTTTGGTCCTCAACAATCATATCAAGAGACTTACAGTTACCTGTAACTAAATCTCCAGGGTATCCCATGCCTTTGGTCTCTGCAGACACTTGGACACGTGAATACCCACAAGTAGACACACTCATGTACACCGACTAAAAATAATGAAAATAAATCTACTAAATAGATACATTTACTAAAATAAACAGTAACTTCAATTGTAGCCTTTTAATCTTGGAATTCTAACCCAATTAGTGTCTTGCCATGTATATTTTCAGCAATACTTGTAGGGAGTTAGATTAATACAAATTAGATTAGTAAATATTTAGGGGTTTCTGATACAGTCTCTTGATTCGGGGCAGGGAGATCAACTTGGCTGTGAGCTATTAACTTATCAGCTTGTTGAAAAACAAGGATGAAGTCAGGTGAAAAACAGGAAAGAGTTAATGGACTGAAAAACAAGGTTGAAGTCAGGAAAACAGGAAAGAGTTAATGGACTAAGAAACAAAGTATTTGGCCTGGCATTGTTTTCAGCTACTAAGTGGGCAGAGCCCCAATTAAGCTGAAACAGGTGGAACAAGGAGAGATCCTATTTAAGGACAAGTGGATGGAGCCAAGGGTTGCCCCCCATGCTAGAGAGCTCCAATGCTAGCGAGTCCTGATGGAGAAAGTGCTGGTGGACTGATGACTGGATCTCCCCAAGGCAGAAAGAAGCTGGTGAGCAGAGAAAGCCTCAGCAAGACAGCAAAAGGCCAAGGACTAAACCCTGTGGCTCAGCTTTTGCCTAGAGGGGTTTGACCTGTCCTAACAGTGGCCTAAACAAAACTGTGGCTGGCTTTAAGTTGGCCTATAGACAGCTGAGGTCTCCCAGAGAGAAGAAATCCTCAAGCCTTATTAAAGGTGAGACTGCCATAGCCAATTTACCCTGACAAATCTACATCTGAGATATTTCAGAAAAAAAAGGACTGTTAAGTGTGTTAAGGGGTCTACCACAGAGACTGTGTTCCTGATGACTGAGGACCTGCCCCAGAGACTGTATCCTTCTAAAAGGTTATGAAAATAGTTGTAATAGTTAATCAATAGGTTTAGTGGTTAGGTCATAGGGGTTGTAGGAATTTATAGGGTTAGTGGTTAAGGAATTGTTGGTATTTATTATAAATGAATATTGTCAATAAATAAGTATTGAATAATTTAAAAAGTTCGGTTTCAAATACTAGCTTTCATGGACACCATTGCCTTAAGACTGAGGTATGTTATAGCCAAATTGTTTGGGTGAACATCTGGCATTAACAAAATTAACCATCTATAATGCTTACTATTTTAATATGCAAGTTTCATATGAATGCTGAAGAGGAAAAGAGTAATTACAGAAGTTCTGAAATCTAATAGCAGCACATTTCTTCCCTCCATGGACAATGTGACCAGCATGTGTCACAAAACCCATGAAAGTAGAAGGCTGACAGTGGTGCCCAGGCTGCCAGCTCCTCCACGGGTCTTTGTGTTTTCTTTCAGTGGGTAAGGGAAAGGGATTGTGGTTGACTGCAGATTATTGTGATGCCAGACAATGAAGGTGCTGATAGGAGAAAAGGGTCAATTGGTCAATTAGGAGAACAAGACAGATTCTGTTCTCATGACCTAAGAGTCACAGGATGTGGTGCTCCATGGACTGTAGTGGCTGTAAGAGCAACACGTGTCTGAGAAAGGCCTATTCTTATGGCCCTGTGGAGAGCTTCCTTCCAGTAGGCATAGGGTGAGGTGGAAGCTTGGACAAGGCCTAGAAAGGTGGGTAGAACTGACTGTCATGAATCAAAGCACACATAGACATGGATAATGTGTTCAGGGAACAAGGAGGCTTGTGAACCTAAGGAGAAAGCTGATAAGAAGTTTTGGGTTGGATGTGAAATGTCCCCATACACTCTTGTGTTTGAACGTTGGTGCCCAGCTTGGTCCCCTACTTTTAGTAGGCAGAGCCTCTTACTGAAGGAAAGGGGTCAAGAGTGGACTTGAAATTAGCCCCTCTTCCTGTTTGCTATTTCAGCTACCCCCTGGATGTGGGAAGACAAGGAATCCCAGTGACTGAAAATTCCTATCTTACTTTCCCTGTTACCATAGACTGTAGACTCTCAAACTGTACACACAAATAAAGTATCCAAGAGCCAGGGTTGTACCTCTTATAACATCCCCTCAATCAAATGCCTTCACTATAGAAGTCTCCAGTTGACAGATGCTTTCATCGAATTCCATTAAACGGAGTGAGCCATGAGTTCATGTGTCTTGGAATACACCCTCTAAACAACAGAACTAGCATATCAACTCTGAGAGAAAAGACTGTAGGTGGTGGGCTGCAGGAAGGAGGAAAGAAAAGATGAGAAATTCTGTGATGTTGTGAGACAAAGGTTACCCAAGCAGAGAGCTCTGGAGCAAGGATGTGGGGTGTAGAGCTCAGAGGAGAGGTTGAAGCTGTTCAACAACAACTACCAGGTGGTGCAGGAGCACATCAAAGCGCAACAAGTCCTCCACTGGGTAGAAAGGGGAGTCCTAGCTTTATTTCATATTTTAAGTTGTCTCTATGTGTTTGTGTATGTGTGTATGCACACATGAGTGCAGGTATCTCCAGAGTCCAAAAGGGGGTGTTGGATACCCAGGATCTGAATATATAGGTAGTTGTGTGCTGCCTGATGTGGGTACTGGGAGTTAAGCACAGATAGACACTCTTAACCACTGAGGCAACTCTCCAACCCAGGGAGTCCTATTTTAAGCAGGGGGACTTGAATTTGCTATTGACACTAAATAATATGCACTATATATCTCTTTGTTACTCAGAGTGTGGGTCCTAGTGTGGTGTGAATCGTCTCATTCTTTTCTTCTGATCAGTAATGAAGCAAGTAGAACTAGGAGAAAGCTGTATGACGCCTCTGGACAGCCACACCAGAGGTTATTGTTAGTTATTAATGTTTCTGTTTACAAACACATTAACTTAAAAGACTCTGATGCTTTTCCACAGACGGCACAGGAAGTAGGACTTAGATTATTCTTTTAGCAATATATCTTCTTTTACAGGTGGGTTCTGCATTGAAACAAGTGACTGCTCTCTTCTTAGGGGCCCAGATGGTTTGCAAAGATAGACTGCCTTTTCAGAAGATTGTGTACCTAGTTGTCATAAGCCACAGCCTGCACAGGGAGATACTCACACTTGGAGAAACTGGAGAAGTGGGAAGGACCAATGAGGCCCCTTCATGCCCACTGACAAGAAGAACAGAATGTGGTCAAGCTACTTCCTTACTCTGTCCCGCACTCTTCATTTCCATCCTTCACTTGCTGTGTGTCTTGGGTGTATGTGTATGCCTTTGTGTGTACACACATGTGTGGATGCATGTGGCTATGCAAGTAGAGGCCAGAGGTCAACCTCCTGAGATGTCTTCCTCCATTGCTCTCTGTGCCATTTAATGAGATGAGCTCTCACTGAAGCTAGAACTAGATTATCTGGCCATTGAGCTGCAGGGTTCATATTGTCTCTGTCTTCCAGCCCACACAACTTGCCTGGTTCTATATGTGGGTGCTGAGGATCCAAATTCAGGTCCACATGCTTGCATGGTGTGGTGATTTGGATAGGTAGGGCCCCCATAGATTCATGTGTTTGAATGCTTGGCCATAGAGAACAGCACTAGTAGGAGGTGTGGCCTATTGGAGGAGGTGTGGCCTTGTTAGAGGAAGCTTGTCACTGCTAGGGTGGGGCTTTAAGGTCTTAAATGCTCAAGGTATACCCAGTGTGAAACAAACTAAGTTTCTTCCTGGCCGCCTTTGGAGCAAAATGTAGAACCCTCTGGCTCCACCAGCACCAAGTCTGCCTGCAGGCTGCCATGCTTTCTGCCACAATAAAAATAGACCTCTGAAACTATAAGCCAGTCCCAATTACATGTTTGTCTTTGTAAGAGTTGCCTTGGTCATGGTGTCTCTTCACAGCAATAAAACCCTAAGACACATGGCAACCACTCTACTCACTCAGCCTCTTCCGTCCTCCATTGTTACTGACCACAAACATTCGACAGTTTAAACACTACATATGAGTTCGTCACCCACCTGTGCCATCTCACTTGAATTTTCCCTTTGGACACATTCACCACAACTGGAACAACTGGAACAGAGCAATTGTATCATTATTCCATTTGACAGAAGACACAAACAGGCAGGAAGGACTAGAGACCCGTCCCCTCCACACAGTTTGGTACTCCCATCTTCTCTGACTTGTCTTGACTTTCAGCTACTCAGAGATGTTCCAAATTGTTTATTAAAAGGTAAGTAAAGTAGCATGTGCAAAAAAAAAAGAAGTCTAGCATTAAATATAGCAAGGTGGATGCAGTCAGTAAACATTAGTCTCCATTCCTTAGGAAGTGCAAGGCCTGGAGCGAGTGGTGGCTTTGGACAAGTTGTGTCTTGTACTCTTTAAAGCTACATAATTGAGAATTTTAGGGTTGAGATTGCACAGATTATTTAAATCAGTCTTTCCCAGAGTGTTTCTTAACCTGTGTTAATTAGGTCGAAATCTCTTCCACTAACGGTTCGACCTCCTTCAGCTCTTTAAACTCTCTGATTCCCCAGAGTCTCGCATTTAATAAGAAAGGCTGATACAGTTCACGCAGTGGAGACGCTGTGAGCCTTAAAGATGGTGTACCCAACGCATAAAGGACAGCTGATGGCTGATGTTATTGGGCTGTGTCAACATAATTTTGCATTGACTTGATCTCACGTAGAATAGACAGATCAATCAATATCAATAGAGAGAGGGCGCACACGCACACATACTTCTCTGTATGAAGTAGACCTGCTACCCTAATTCCCTGGTTTTGTTTTGTTTTTTTGTTTTTTTTTTGTTTTGTTTTGTTTTTTTTTACTTCAAAAGACAGGCAATTAAGCCCGGTGTCAACAGTACATGCAGTCACGTATACAAAGTGTCTATAAGCTATATTCTTCCTGCGTTTTCCTTGTGTGGTGTGATATTCCAGGTCGGCAGAAATGATTTATTAGATTCGGGCAGCATGGCTCTGTTGGAGCCTGGTATACTGAAGAAAGATTAAGAAGGAAGACAGGCTCATCTGACAGTATAATTACACACACAACTTTTAATGGTATTGTGCATGTATCAAAGATGCTGCATCCAAATTTAAAGAGATAAATATTTTAAATTTAGTAAATGAGAGAACTTTCTGTTGGAGGAAAAGAAAACAAAAGAGAATTTAATAATATGCCATTTAAACTTGCTTTAAGTAATTATGTTATTTCACATCTACAAGATAAATTGGCCACACCACAGACCAGGGCAAGGGCTATAACTTAATAAACACATGTCCCACAAGAATGGAGAGGAATATGCCAAAGGCTAAAACTGAATGCATACATGATCTAGAGGTGTAATTTTGTTTGTAAAACAAATCACTCTCTAAAGTTGGACTCCTTGTGACTTACTGAAATCATAGTTTTTCATGAGCTGTTTTTTTGTTTGTTTGTTTTTGTTTTTGTTTTTAAACAGGAGCAACAACCTGAGCTCATTTTCAATGGGTTCATTTGCAAAGAGCACCCCAGTGTGGTTGGGAAGGGAGAACTGCAAATACACTTTTTGGAACCATTTTCCCCTGTTTGATTGTCTTCGATTCATCTCCAACACTTCTCCAGCTTCTTCAGCATTTCTCCAGCTCCCTCACACCTGTCCAGTGATTTCTGGCAAGCAGTTCTTAGAAGTTTCCAAAGTTTATGCCCAGAGGGCTCTCAACTCTGGGTTCTCAACTTCTCAACCCTGAACAAGAAGCCTGGGGTGTGATTCAAAGACTCTGAAACCAGCTGATGGGAGGATAGGTCTCTTAACTCTGCCATGGCCTTCCGTGATCAGAAGGCCTTGGGTGAGTTGTCTTCATTGTTTGGTCTCAAGAGTTTATTTTCATCCTTACAGAATTGGATGGACCAATGACACTTGGGGACCCAGTTACATCATTGTGCAATGAAAAGATGCCTTGGTTCAGTCACTGACAGACACAGAAAGTCTTTGTCTCCTTCTACTGCCTGACACAGTGGAGAAGGCATCCAATCAGTGACACCTACACATTTATTATCTATCCATATGCACTTTTGGTTCATCTTGATGAAAAAGCAGTGGATACTGGGAGTTACTCAGAGCTTATTTCCTTCAATCACTTTTCTGCATCACCTTCCATGTTTGGATGTCAGCAGCTTTCTTTGTTTTAACCTTAAGAGAAGCCAGGTGAAACACATTCTATCTCAGAGAAGAGCCACCATGTAATTATAACACACCACCCTTTGGAATCATAGGTTGTGGCTGATTCAAGCTAAGCACGGAGAGGTGGGAATGCTTTTAAACTTTTCTCAACCTCAGATTCAAAGGATGAATGTTTTGCCGTATCATCTCAGATTAAGTGCCGGAATCAAGTTAGAATAAACTGAACAGTGTCTGGAGCAATTATAAGAACAATATAATTGCTCTGGGAACAATTCTTTTCTTTTTTCTTACGTTTATTTATTATAACTACAAGTTACATCTCTATTGCAGCCCCCTCTCTTTACCCCTCTTGGTCCCCCCTCCTACCCTCCACCTCCTCCTCCACCTATCCAGTGTGGGGTGCCCCCACATATCAGCCTCCTTCAGTTCATCAGTCACACGAGGGCTAAGAGCTTCCTCTCGCACTGGTGGCTTACATGGCAGCTCCACTAGGGCAAAATGTTCCACTAACAAGTAACAAAGGTATGTTCCTGTTCTTTTCAGTCTGTTTGTTGTAGGATAGTTATCCTGTACTATATGGCTAAAATCCAGTTATAAGTGAATACATGTCATGTGCATCTTTCTAGGTCTGGGTTAGTTCACTTGGGATGAGCTTTTCTAGATCCATTCATTTGGCAGATAATTGCATGATTTTCTTGTTTCTGATGGCTGAGTAGTATTCCATTGTGTAAATGTATCACAGTTTTTTAATCCATTCTTTGGTTGAAGGATATCTGGGTTGTTTCCAGTTTCTAGCTATTACAAATAGAGCTGCTATGCACATAGTTAAGGAGATGTCCTTGTGGATTGGTGAGGAATCTTTTGGATATATGCCCAGAAGTGGTATGGCTGGGTCTTGAAGTAGAGCTATTCCAAGTTTTCTAAGATACCGCCAGACTGATTTCCATAGTGGTTGTACAAGTTTGCACTCCCACCAGCAATAGAGGAGTGTTCCCCTTTCTCCACAACCTCACCAGCATGTACTGTCATTTGAGGTTTTTATCTTAGCCATTCTGACAGGTGTGAGATGGAATGTCAGAATCATTTTGAGTTGCAAATCTCTGATGATTAAGGATGTTGAGCATTTCTTCAAGTGTCTCTCAGCCATTAGAGATTCTTCTTTTGTGAATTCTTGATTTAGATTTGTACACCATTTGTTGATTGGATTATTTGGTTTCTTGTTGTTTAATTTCTTGTGTTCTTTATATATGTTGGATATTAGCCTTCTGTAGGATATGGGGTTGGTAAAGATCTTTTCCCTAGGTTGCCGTTTTTGTTCTAATGACAGTGTCCTTTCTGGAGGCAATTCTTAACCATTGGCATCTGTGCCTGTGAAATGTAGGCATGTTAGCTGCCCTCTTTATTCTTTCCTTTTATAAAATACAGGCTAGAAGACCCACATGTCTCACAATGCAGAATTGAGAAATACACTTTTTTTTTTGGCTTAGGACAATGCTATCCTACAGTGAGTAATACATATTTCACAGCTGCAAATTGTAACTATTAAGATTTCCACTGGACAGGAAAGGTATGTAAGCACCAAGCACCACTGGAGTGACCACCAAATGTCCAAGGTGAACATGTAAATGTCAAAGAATAGAGGCTAGATATATATTTGGTATGAAAAAGACATGCAGGAGGCAAACAATGAAGAAGGAATATTAGGACAATAAAGTATTTGCAACTATTTCCCAGCTATGCTCATAAATCCCCACCCTTCTCAAGTATCTACAGAGGCTATAAGAAGGTGTCAGGTCCCCTGGATCTGAAGACATAGCTGGGAATTGTCCAACACAGGTTCTGGGAAGTGAACTTAGGTCCTCTGCAAAGTACATTCTCTTAAGCTCCTTTTTACCTCTTCTCAGGCCTCCATAAGTCACATCTTTTCTGTCCTTCCTTCATTTCTTTCTACCTTCCTTCCTTCCTTCCTTCCTTCCTTCCTTCCTTTCTTTCTTTCTTTCTTTCTTCCTTTCTTCCTTCCTCTCTCTCTCTCTTTCTTTCTCTAGTCACATCTTTAATCTTTATAATATCCCCCTCCCCAAGCTATTCCCAGTTCCATTTTTTTTCTGGTGAGTCATTGAGAGCCTGCAGAGCTTAAGGAAGTTGCCCAAGTTCAACATCTAGAAAGTGCCAGGGCTGGGGTTTGAACCTGAGTTTGATTCACTTTGGAATCCCTGTTTGTTCAGAATGTCAAGTTGCCTTCCACCTTGGAGAGGGAATCTGAGGATTGGAAGAAGTGAACCTACCAAATTTATAATCTCTGGTCTCAATCTTTTCCTCTTCACTCTTTCCCTCTCTCCTTCTCTTGCTCCATTTCTTTCACTCTCCATTCCTTCTTCTCCCCCCTCTTTCTCCTCTTCTCTTTCTCTCTCCTCTGTCTCTCCTTTTCTCTCTTTTCTTCTTCCCTCTTAAACGTTTACAAACAGCATTTTAAACTCTGACATACTTCCCATAAGAAACCTAGCACCCCCCCCAAGACCTTACATATCACATTTGTCCTTTTAATCCCCTCTCACATGTTAAACAAGATTCCCATAACTATTAAAATTTGACCAGTGTTACATTTTCTTTCAAAGGTAATTATTTTGAGGTTAATTTTAATTCACCTAAAAAAATACACTTTTGCAAACTAGCATGCCAAAATTACTAAAAATATCTAGAGATAGTAAAGGAGCCAGGTTTAGTAATTTTTTTCCTCCCAAGGACTTTCTTATTTATCTTCCTTAAATCTAAAACCTTAACAAAACTGAACTATTGTTGAAGTGTTGGAGAGATTTTTCTATTTTCTTTTTTGTTGGAATGATTACTCTTGACAGAAAATGAGTCTTTTAAGAAGGAGGCTATAAAAATAGTACAAAGGAAGGAAAAAGTTATCAGAAAATCTTACTGAAAAGCCCTAAAAAGATCAGAGAGTAGCTTTCTGGGCTGGCTAGAGCAATGTTTTATTATGATTTTGACATCTGACCCTACTGTCCTCCTTAGCCAAAATGCTCGGGTTTTTATTGTATTAATTTCAAATTTATATGTGCATAAAGAAATAACCTACTTTCTTGGGAACATGTTCCATTATAGATTATAAATAACACAGGAAATCAGTCATTTTTGAGCATATTTTTGTCCCCTCAAGTCAGTTCAGTTTTTGAGTATCAAGCCAAAAGACGATCCCTTGAAACAACACAAGAACTTTTTTTTTCTTTTAATAAAACCACTCTTCTTTTTTATCACACTTTCATTAAGCATTTTATGAATGCACTAAAAAATATTGAAGCCAACCTTAAAATGTTCTCCTCTCCTGGCTGAGTTATGCTTCTTCATTCTTCTCGGTGTGCGTGCTGTGGAACATTTCAGCTAGACTGTGAAATGTGGTCTTTATGGACCCCTGAAGGTCTCAGCGTGGCCTCCAGTGAGAGATACACCAAAAAGGAATATGAACATAAAAGCTGGTGAAATATTACAATAGCGTTCCCTATGAAATCATGCTGAAGCTTTAAAGGAACATTCAAGTCATTAATGTACATGTTCCTTTAATTCTTCCAGCAGATACTCTGTAATGGGTAGCTATTTGCTGGATACTATGGTATGACCAATAGTGATCAAATAGGATGAATAGCCTGACCACAAAAGCTGAAATCCTAGTATGAGGGGACAGTTGTACAAGAAGATTTTACACTTTGTCTTTGTCTTTGGAGGTGATGGTTGTCATAGAAAAAGGCCAACATGGAAGGAGTTGGGTTGGCTAAGAACGTTTCACAGTGAAAATGACTTGAGGGAAGACTATGCAAAGAACATGACCTTCAAAGGCAGATTTTTCCCAGAGGAGGGGCCAAAGAGTGCAAATGCCCAGGAGTTAAAATGTAACTAGTGTGTTCAGGACTCAATACAGACTTCTGTTTTAACAGGATCTGTCAAGTTGTGCAAGTTTGGAAGAAGGGAAAAAGATGCATTAATTGAAAAAAAAATGTCATCGACTACTGCTCATCAAACATGATGATGTTTAGAGAAAGGGGCTCAGTGGGAGATACAAAGAGAAAACATCTCCAACATCACCAAATTATGCTATGTTTTTTTTTTCTGCATGTAAAGATCCAGGGGAGACAGATATTGTCCCATGTCCCATTTCTAATAGGGCTATCCTCTACTCTTTCTTAAAAATCAACCTATTAAAAACCTTTAGGAATAGCCCTTTGAATTTGGATTTCTATGTGAAATTTTATATTCACCCCCCCCCATCCAGAATTCTGACTGATTAGGATAATTAGGCACACACAAATCAAGTTCAAGAGAAGTGACATATACAATACTGAGATTTTTTATTTCACGAACCTGCTGTTTATTTAGATCTCCTATATCATTTCATGTGTTGAAGTTTTTATGCAGAGTTCTTAACATTTTTTTATTAGGTTTCTTCTTCTTTCCTTTAACTGATCAAAATACAGTTGGTTTCTTCATGTTGACCACATATTCAATAGCTGTGTAATCGTCAATTTATCTGAAGATCCTTGGCCAAATATGTCCTCAGTAAAGAACAACTTACATCCTCCTTTAAAGTGGGACAGAATGATGGGCTCCCACACAGTGGTGAGTGGAGGCATGAGGGGTCCTTTATTTGCTCACTGATATTGTGGGAGATCTCTCAAGACCTCATCAGTCAACACAGAATTTGCAGCAAGGTGCTCCCAGACATAGCTAGTAGATTATGTCCTTTCTAAGATAAAGCAAGCATTTGCCATAAAGGCTGTTGATTTTAACAATCATTTTCTTCTGCTAACATGGTAAATTACACTTATTAATTTTCAAATACTGAATGAATATTATATTCCTGGAAAGATTCCAACTTGGTCCTAATTCACTGGCTAAAAATTTTAACATGTTTCCATTTACATTCCTGAACATGTGATCTTTCTTCTCACGGAGTCTTTACCCTGTTTTGTATTCAAGTGATGTGAGGCTCAAGAAATGAGTTTATATTCTTGGAAGGCTTTGGGTGAGGTTTGTCTTATTTCTGCTTTAAGTGGTTGGGGAATGTCACCAGGGGTCCCTTCCATGCACACATTTTCATGCAGGAAGTGCCGGTTGCAGAAACACTTGTGCACATGCATCTTGCTTCAGCCTGTCACTTTTTCTTTTTGTTCAGGTTTTGTATTTTCAGATTTTCACAGAATTTGTGCATTTCGTCTAAGTTGCCAAATTTATCTCATCTTTCTAAATCCTGTGGGACTTAGAGTCACAAAGCCCTATGGTTTCTCATATTGGTAGTGTATGTTGTTCCTCCATTTTAGATGATTCTTATATTTAGGGAGCTGTTTTGGTTCCTGAGCTTTTTTTCTTCTTCTTAAGCTGTGTTATGCATTCCTTCCCTCTCATGTTGTGTCAGCTCTCAGCTATTTCATTTCTTTTACTTTTTCACTCTTCCATTTCTAAATACTCAGGGACCCAATTAGCACTCTTCGCTTCTTTTCTGGTCCACACCGTCTGGCTGTATTTTGTTTGCAAGCAAAGATTGCGACAACCAGTAACTAGGTAATATCATCATGGTGTGCCTGGCCAGAATAGTGTATATTTCTTTGGAATTTTGATTTGGTCTATGGATTTTAAAGGAATAGTGACATTGGTTAATTCTCATACTTTTAAGTTTTCTGTTGTTGTTGTGTTTTAAACATGTATTTATTATTTTAAGTTTCATCTCCATTACCACCCCCTCCCTCCACACCTCCCAGACCCAACTTTCTACCCTCTATCCCCTTTCCCACCCATCCCATCCCTCTGGTGTGGGGTGCCTCCATGTATCAGTCCCCCTCAGTTCGTTAGTCACATGAGGTCTAAGAGCTTCCTCTTGCACAGGAGACATACATGGCAGTTCCACTAGGGCAAAGTGTCCCACTAACAGGTAGCCAAGTCCATGTTTCTGTTCTTTTGGGTCTACTGTAGGATGGCTATCCTCTACTATATGACTAAATTCCAGTTATAAGTGAATATGCCATGTGTATCTTTCTGAGTCTGGGTTAGCTCACTCATGATGAGCTTTTCTAGATTCATCCATTTGGTTGCAAATTGCATGATTTCCTTATTTCTGATAGCTGAGGAGTATCCCATTGTGTAAATGTATCATAGTTCTGTTTTTTTTTTTAATGCTGACATTAGCATCTTTCCTTTGTAAGTGCAGAATATGGTCTACCATGAACTTTTTTAGTTAAAAATTTTAATTTATATTCAATAAAAATCTCACCACTTGTATGCAGTTCTATGGCTATGATGGAGAATACATCTAAATTCACAAAAACTCCACCCCAGCCAGCTCAGTTCAGGTCATGGGAAGAGTTTCCGTGATTCTTCCATGTAGAAGTTGCAAGTTGTTTTTTTTGTTTTTTTGTTTTGTTTTTGTAATATCGATCCTTTGAAATTTAATAAGATTTACTTCAGGACTCAGCATCTTGTTACTTTTGCTAAATGTTCTGAATACTCCTGGAAAGATATAATCATTGAATTTACCTCTTTATAAGTCCATATAGTGACCATGTTGTGGCTTAACAGTTATAGGGAGAGTTATCTTGTATATTCACTTAAGACAGTAGCTTTTTCTCTTTTTACCTTTCCCATGTTTTGTTGTCTATTGTATCTGTTGGCTAGGTACACACACTTAATTATATTCTGCTCCCATTAGTAGGTAGGCTATATACTGACAGAGATCTCTGTCTGTCTCAGTCAGTGGGTTTTGTCCTTCACTCTATTTCTGCTAGTATTGACGCTCCTGAACAAATTCTGTCTTGGTGTACTTGGCATTGTGTGTCAACTTTTCTTTTTTCCTTTTTAATAAAATTAAGCTGCCTGTCTGATAATGTTTATTTTAAAAAGCAGGGCCTTTAGTATATTTACAGTTAGGACAATTTTTGGTCTACTAGGATTAATGTCTGCTATCTTATTTGTATTCTATTTGTCCTTTCTGATTCACATCTCTGCTTCTTTCTTGCTGGTTTCTTTTAAGGCCACTGTGCCTGTGTTATTTTTCTTTGTAGACATTCATAATTCCTCTAGTCCTAAAGAAGGATTCCCACTTCTCTATATATATCCCCTCCTTTTGCTGACACTAAACTCTGGTATTTTGGGTAATATCTCTTTTATTACTCTGTATTTCTGCCTGTTTCTCTTTTCCAAACAATCTCTCTCTCACTCTCTCTGTCTCTCTGTCTGTCTCTCTCGATTAAGAGTTGGCACATTGAAGTCATCTGAGTGAGTCAAATCTTGATTTCACAACTCACTAGCTGTGTCTCTATGGTCAAGTTGCCTAACCCCTGTTTGTCTCCATCTAAAATATGAAAATTATGTGACTAGGATTATTTTGAGTGATGAACAAGGTCAAGTCTATAAAAATGCTTGACACTAGCCTGGTATAAGACATGCATTTGAAAAGTGTTAGCTGTTATTAGTCTTGGTATGCACTGCAGTTGAGGTGCAGTGATGGTATTAGGAATTCAAAAATACAGTATCTATCTTTAGTAGGATAGCTTCTATTGTCTGAAGGAATTATTTCTATTAACGTGTCTTGATAATTCTTAAACTGAATATGTCAAAACTGAAGCTTTTGCTTTTTTTATACAGAGTCAATCATTCCTGATGTTTTTGGTGAAACCTCTATATATTCAGCTCTCTAAGATAACAAACAGGGTGGTTTCACACACCCCCCTCCCTCGCTTCACCCCCCCTTCCCCCTGCCGCCCTCTGTCATGTCTGTCACTGTCTCTAACCAATTGGTTTTCTCTGATATTTCTGCTTCCTCCTCCTATTTCTTCCTCTGGTGTCTTGCTCTAACACTGGCGTTTCTCCCTCCAGGAGGAGAGCATTCCCTTGGTAATTTTAGCCCGTCAAGCCTTTGCCTATTCTCCTGTTGAATCTGCACCTCAGCAGATTTGGCCACTCATTCCTTTGCTCTGCTTTATCAAACCCCTCTCTAATATCGGTGGCACCCTGCTCCTTTCAGCCATGAGTGGGAACCCTTCACAGTCCCATTTACATGACCTCTTCCTTTTATGACACCAAGACTCCTTCTCACTGATGAGAAGAGGGATCTGGGGTTGGTGGCAAAAAGCAGCTCTGGGCACACCTGGCTAACCTCTTAACCACAAGTCTTCCAGGAAAGTAATATGATCTTGAAGAGATGCTTGACTCTAGGACTAGGGAAAGCTACAATGCAAACTTGGAATGTCTTGTGGTACCCAAATGTATACCTTTGTATATTGATACAAAATTAGTAGTATATTTGGCTAAAGTGGTATTGACCATTGTTTATTGTGCAAAAATAAGATTGTATTGGATTACATCAGTATTGATCTTTGTATATTGATACAAAATTAAGATTATAGTTGGCCACAATGGTATTGACCCTTGTATATGGACGTAATATTAAGATTGTATTGGGCTACATAGGCATTGATCTTTGTATATTGATACATAATTAAGAGTATATTTAACCACAATTGAATAGATCTTTGTATATTGATACAAAATTAAAAGTAACGCTTCCTAATGGTATCATACCTAGAGATACTTAAAAATAAAATGTGAAGCTCTGGCCTCTTGATACCAACCATCTAAAACTGTTTAGGATAGTTAAGTAAAACAAACTCCTAGTCATGCAAACATGTCACTTTGTTAGCTACTATGACAGTCTATCACAG
>CAJQZJ010032918.1:1718991-1745668 GCA_907164525.1 Lophiomys imhausi | reverse complement strand
GCTAAGAGACAAGCAACATTTGCTTATCTAAATACAAGAGATGGATAAGGCATCTTCAAAAACCCCAAGAGATCTGCAGAATATGGCATTTAAAGATGTTATCTTAAATTAAGATTTTCTTTTTTTTTGATATCGAGACATATCAGCGCCTGACAGCACCCCTTATTCTACTCCAAGTAGAAGATAAGCATCGAAGAACCTCCACTGTAAGATGGTTGAATTAGTGGCAAGCCTATCTCTTGGCATGAAAAAACCCCTTGCACCAACTGCAGACAGACTGCTGTCCAAAAAGGACAAAATTTGGTAGCAGGGAAGTCGACAGCCTAACTCTGCCAAGACAAGGTAGGTAAGTCCTTCATAATCCCTGCTCTACAACAAATGTCTGTCAGAGAAACAGGACCCAAAGGCTGAAGACTGATGCAGGAATGTATGGAGAGAAAATAGGAACTGTCCAGGCAGTCATTGGTATGTCCTTTCTTAGTTTTGGAAGCTGCAGGCCCTGCACTTCCTATATAAGCAGATATATTTATCCCTCTCAGGTCTCTGAGGTGGTTGAAGAATAGACAGCTAGAGTCTCATAGTTAAATTTTGAGTTGTTTAGGAATCAAGAGGGTGTTATAGATCTAAGAAGATACTCTTAAAAGTGTGTTGCAAGTTAGTATGAATGTTGAGTCAGATATAGACCTTCAAACTCATGGAGATGGTTAGATAGTAGAATGTTAAAGTCAGGGGCCAAATATGTATAAACTGGACATTGGGAAGGTATACTGGGCCATTTAACTCTCATAAATGTGGCATACTTATATCTGTTGTTTTGTATAATACTTACTGTTATAAGAGAAGGAACCATCTGTTGGACTGAAAGGGGAAACTTCTGGGGGGAAGAGGGTGGAAGGGCGGGATAGGAAGGGGGAATAGGGAGGGGTTTGTGACTGAGATGTAACTTGAAGAAAAAAAAAATAAAGTATTTAAAAAAAACAGGGGGCATGGGAAGGTAAAGTAGAGAAGGGGTAAGGGGAGGTATAAAAAATACTGAGGATGTTTGAAAAAGTCATATGAAAATCTACTCTTTCATGAGCATCCATATATTCTTTCTATCTATCTATCTATCTTTCTTTCTTTCTTTCTTTCTTTCTTTCTTTCTTTCTTTCTTTCTTTCTTTCTTTCTATCATCTCTATATCTATCTTCAATCATCTATCAGGTTTAATTGGAGTTACCCTACACAGAGAGATAATATTCCTCCCAGAATCCATAGTTTATTAACAAAACCCTAGTGTTATATGTGAGACCTTCCCTTGAGTTGTTTGTGAGAAGTTTCCAAACTCCCTCTAAAACAATACAGGCTATTGACTTTGGTCTGGGAAGATCCTATTGTAAAGACACCACACACTCTGGCCACTGACCATGGAGAAATAAAGTTTGTATTGATCAGGAAGCTTCTGTCCTATTGGCTAGGCTAGTTTTTACAGACTGGAAAATGCTATGCAGGCTGCTAGGTATAAAAGTCATCAATAGTCTCACCTATCTGTCAACTGTGTGAGCTACAATAATCATTGGCATGGCAAACTATGCCTATGGGTGATATAGTGCACAAATGTTATAGGAGTAACCAACCATTAGACTTAAGATGGACTCCACAAAAGGAAACCCATTCTTGCTATGGTACATCTGGTAAGAATCCATGATTGGGGAGTTCATAGGCTCCAGGAGAGTGAGCCTGCTGCCATTATTTTGCTGATGGAACATAGTATCAAGCTTCCCTTTAAATTTGTCTTTCTATATCAATTTCAGTCCTCAATGGGGTACTTTCTTTTTTGAGACTCACAGCTGATTAAAGTACAGAGAATAAGTGTCTACAGAATTCCCAGCCCTAAATGGATATCTGCATCACACTCTCACCCCAAGGCTCAGGAAACATCTTGGAAGAAGCTGTGTAAAGATCGCTGAGTCTGAGGATGGAGAAGAGTGTTGAAGATAGTGACCTTTTGGACGTGGAAGGACTGAGACACTCATGAACTCCTAGCTGATTTGGTTGTCTGCGTGAGACCTATTGGTCAGTGTCAGACCAATCAGTATTTCAGCATAGATTGGGGAAACTGAGGAGTGTTGACAGCTGCTGGGGTGGGTAGCCAGGTTTTGTCAAGGGTGTGGTTTCTGGTGGATTGACCATGTTCCAGTGGATGGCTGTATTCGGACATGGGCTGCACTGGACTCAGTGTGTTATTAAAAAAAAAGAAAGAAAAGGCCATGAAGCTGTTGGGGAACATGGGGAGGAGGTGTCAGGGAGGGATGTATTGGTAGTGATGAGTGTACATGATCAAAATACACTGTATACATGCATGAAAAATTGAAAAGCATAAATTGGTGCATAAAAGATTATCTATACATGTGAATATATTTATATGTATAGTACATGTAGCAATAATAATTAAAGAAGAGATCATGAATCTGCGAGGGGAAGAGAGGAGTTGGATGGGGAAGAGGAGATGTGAGAGTGATGTAGATGTAGTACTTATATATGAAGTTATAAAAAAAACTTGAAAAAAGGGGTCTCTGATGCTGATGGGGCTATTGCACCAGCTCTAACTGAAAAATTTGTGTGTGTGTGAAAGAAATATACAATTCTGTTTTATGCAAAAAAAAGAGACAAATAAAGGGCAGATCATTAAAAAATGCACAGGCTCCCACCCAAGAGTGCTGAAACAGCCAATATCCAATCAATCAATTTAGAAAACAATAAGAACAGTGATGGATTTAATCCATGTCACAAATATCTGTGATAATTGCATATATATATATATATATATAATCAAATAAATTAATTTCAGAGAAGAGACAGCTCCTTCTCACAGCCGTGTTTCAATTATTAAATGTAGGAGGAGAAAAAAATAGAGTCTATCAGGCAAATCTTGAGGAGGAAACACGGCTCTGGAGAAAGCAACTAACACCAGAGAGCCATTTTCTGAGGAGAGAACTGGCAGAGCCCAGTCAGAATGCTTATCAACATCACGAAGTCCTGAGCTAGGATGCACCAAGATACACAAAGGTTTGTTTGTTTGTTTGTGGTAAATTTTAAAAAGTGAATAATGTGTTCTAGTGTTAAAGTATGCAAATTGGTATATGTTATGTAAATTAACAGTCAAATTTATCAGTTAATTATTAACTGGTCAACAGTCTTAGATATTAAAGTCATTGAAATATAAGAACCTTAAAGAATTCTCATAGGCTGTTAGACACGAAGTGAGAAGCTGCCAACAAATACAATGTGGGATCCTGGGGAAGATCTTGGAACACAAGAAGAATATCGGTTAGAAAACTGGGTGTTTGAATTAGATCTAGAATATGAGTTGTTATATATCAATCGTTATATATAAGTATATATATGAGTAATTATATGTGTTAATGTAATTTCTCATTTAAAAATTTAAAGGGAAGAGGATGGGGGGTTGAGGGGGAAGAGGGTGGGAGAGTGGGACTGGATGGGGGAGTAGGGAGGGGATTGTGATTGAGATGTAACTTGAAGAAATAAAAAATAAATTATAAAAAAATTTTTAGATATGTGTCTCAGTGTAGGTATGTACACAAGAACACAGTTCTCTGCAGAGGCCAGTAGCACAGGATCCCCCTGGAGCTGAAGTGAGAGGCAGTAGTGGGTGCCTGATGTGGGTGCTGGGAACCAAATTTTATTCCTCCTCAAGAGCAACAATGTTCGTAACCTCTGAGCCATATCACCAGCCCTCTCATCTTTTGAAAATTTATTATAATATAGTTTCATAATATAAATATCAAATAAAAGAAATCATATCATTTTGGTATCTTTCTTGTAAGTCTAAAATGAGTTGAGACAAGCAAAAAGAAAAATATTGAAATCCAATCTACCTGACACCTTCCACTTGATTCCTCACATCCTTCCATATGCTCATCCTTGCTAAGTCCACCTCCATTTTTATGGAGTCTCTGGAGATATATGTCACAAGAGGAGTCCCACATGAGCTTTGTTGTAAGGTTGAGTCAAGCATGGGTTGATTGCTAATATTACCCACAGGTTCATCTTTCTACAGTTGGTCCCCAGTGCTGGCAGTGTTTAGGGGAGTTATGGAAACTCAAGGAGATGGGGGACTAGCCAGAGGTCAGAGGTCACTTGTGAGGCATGTCTTAGGGATCTTCTGAACTTCCTATATGATCTCTTTGCTTCTTGTCCTCCTGAGGTGTAAGGGGCCCCTGCTATGGTGGGGACCTCTCCTGTCATTGGGTATGAGGCCATACCTTTGCCACCAAGATACTGAGCAAAATAAACTTTTTTTTCCTCTTCTGTTATAGTGACAAGAAGAGTAAGTAATGCCCATCCCAACTGTCTGCTGTGGGCTGGTTCTCCTGACAGCTGATATGCCAGATAATGTTTCTAATTCATGAGTTTTCTCATCATTAAAGTAGGGCAAAGTTATGTTTTGTTAAAGCAGCAGTTCTCAGGCTGTGGGTCTTGACTCCTTGGGGGTGACCACCCCTTTCACAGGGGTCACATATCAGATATCCCATATATCAGATATTTACATGACAGTAGCAAAATTACAGTTATGAAGTATGAACGAAATTACAGTTATGAAGTAGCAATAAAATAATATTATTGTTGCATGTCACCACAACATGAGGAATTGAATTAAAGGGTCGACGCATTAGAAAGTGCGAGAACTGCTGTGTTACAGTGTCAAAGTCACACGAGACAGGACTAGCGATGCTCAGCAGAAGGACTTGCATGTAGAAGGTGCTCAACATATTTAAGATGTCAGAGCAAATGCAGCTTCCTTTAGAGACTCTCTGATTGGTAGGTGACCTTGCTCACTCTGGGTCCATTCAGCATATATACCAATTCAATTCACAGCACTTAAGTACATATTTGATATTTAATAAGCTTCTCTAAAGTTTAGATAATTTCCTCAGTTAAATACAAAATCATCCAACGCATAGTCATATTCTTCTATCTTGCAGCAACTACCTTATTCAGCATTCGGCACACAGCTCATGATGGATGTTCATTGACTGATTGATTAGAAACTTGGCAACACTGTATTCTTTCAGCTTCCTAATGAGTTGAAGCTTTCATACACTGATAGCATTTAACACCGTGAGAATGCTGCAAGCAGTGAGTGGGAAAAAATATTCAAATGCAGGGCTGGAGAGATGGCTCAGCAGTTAAGAGACTATACTGTTCATGAAGAGGACTGCAGTGGTGTACCCAGGAACAAGATGGAGTGGCTTACAACTGCCTTTAACTCTAGCTCCTCCCAGGGCTCTGATGTCCTCTTTTGGTATCTGGGGGTACTCACATGCATTGACACACACCTACAAACAAATGCAAATAAAATCTTTATATATATATATGTATATATATATTATATGTAATATATATTGCATATGTTAGCTAACATCACATTAGTATGGATATCATCAATGCTTACTGAGTAGTTCTCTTGTGCCTGGCTCATATTTTGTCCTTGATACCTCCCACAAAACTAAAGTCTCAGGTCAAGGCTTAAAGGGCTAATAACAATTAATTAACTCATCAGAAGCAAAGTTCTTGCTCTGTATTCTTCAATCTCCTTCACAGCATGCAACAGACAAAATGTAACTCTCAGCTCCACTATTTCATCACCAATGACTCAATTCTGCTAAGCCCTGCAATCCTAGACGTAAGGGAAGCACATATATTTTTTTAAAGACCAGTAGAATTTATTCCAATCATCCATATATTCATTTATTCATTCAATAATATTCACCATCAGCAGGAAGCCACCTAACACATGTGATACAAATGATTCCCTATGTCCATCAGGACAAAAGGCCCCGACTACTGAACCCTTCTGATAAGCAAACTTGTGGGTAGGAGACATTGCTGTGTCTGACTGTGGATAGACATCAAGTCTCTATGCACTCTCACTTGATGCCCTTTTGTTCTCCTTCCATCTCTTGAGTTGATGGAGAACTTGTCAACAAGATCTTACCCAAAACACCCTCTCCGGAAGATCGGGGGGGGGGAGTAGGGAGGGGATTGTGATTGAGATGTAACTTGAAGAAATAAAAAATAAATTATTAAAAAAAAAAAAAAAGAATGGCCCTCACACTCAAGACTCAGTGCCTCAAAAGCAAGCAATTTGTCTCAAATGTCAGGAATGAATAGAAGGACCATATAAATCTCAAGGGGAAACTGTTTCTTTGACACACTTTCTGGCTCTCCATGCTGACTACGTAGTTATGCTACTGTGAGTGGAGTTTAGCAGAATGTGGGTGTGATTCCCATCTTACCTCCTATGGCATGGGACATCTGGACCCCCTCATGCCTTTTAAAAAAGTGTTTTTATTTACTTACTGTTGTGATGGTATATGTGTGTGAGAGTGGGCTTGTGGTCAGAGGATGACTTGGCTGAGTTGGTTCTCAACTTCTGCTTTCACATGGGACCTGGGGATCAGACTTCAATTGTCAGGCTCAGGCAACAAGCATTTTCACTGGCTGATCTGCATCTCTCGCCCCCCCTGACATCATCTTTTGAGGGGGCACTTTGCCTAGACACACAACAAAGGGAGAGAAAAGAGAAAACCTTTGGACCTCAGAGTTCCTTAATGTTTCTAAACTGTGCTCAGGACCTCCTGGAATGGAGTACGTGATGAAGATGTGACATGGGGTATGTGATAAAGGGGTGACGGTTTCAGAATGAGCCAGGCTGCACCCTCGCCCTCTCACTGCTGCACCTCTCACTGCAACTGATTGTGACTTGATATAAAGTCAGAGACTCCATTTTTGTTTGTTGATTCAAGCCCCACTACACTGAACTTTTAAATAAATAAATGAGATCAGATCAAACTTTACCTAAGGCTTAAGAAGTGAGATGGCTTGCTTATGCTTGTGACCTATGACATGTCAATCTATCAGACATTGTTGTAAAGGACAACAAGGAGACAGCCCATAATAATTAGCTTTCAGAAGCGGCAGAGTGACACACACAAGCACTGGATTACCACAATGGCACCGAATGCTTACAAAGTCCCTTTGGTGGCTTTTTTGAGGAACACATGAGGTAATGCCTGTCAGGAGGCCTGATGCATCATAAGAACCAAAGATGGTGTTCCTTTTGTTAGCGTGGTGCAGGTGATTCCACTAGGCTCTCTTGGGAACCTAGCAATGGCTTACATCATTACCTGCTGCCATCACCAGGTGCACCAGGTCAGGGCTGTGCGGAAGAGAACCTGCCCATCACCTCTGCTCTCTCTCTCTCTGTTCTTTCTCTCTCCCCATTTCTGTCCTTCTCTGCCCTCATGGCTCTGCTCCCGTCTGTCTGTCTGCCCGTCTGTCCCTCTGTCTATGTATCCAGTCATCTTCCTCTACCCCTTGTGCAGGCTCCTACTCCTCTCCCTTCCCCCAATAAACCTCTTTGTACCCAATCGGTTGCACAGCAAAATTACAAGGGGATGGACACCTTGGCAGGGGCCTGCCATGACACCCCTTGGCGGCATCATTGTATTTCATAACATCTCTTCTCCAGGCTGGTCATGAAAATCCAGGTTCTCAAAGAGCAGAACTCAGTCTTCTAGCTTAACCTTGTTGGGGCTTTCATTCCAAAGATGTCTCAGACACACACTCTTTTCCAACTCAACATGGTTCCTCCCAATAACCCTGCTGCTTCCTCTTGTAAAGAATGCTTGCTCTTCTTCAACCCTCAGTCTCACACCAGAAGCAGCTGGGCTTCCTAAAACTTAAGCTTGATGAGCATGCTCAGAGGGCGGGGGCAGGGGGGTGTTTGAACTCAGGTGCTCAGGACCCAAAGCCCATGTTCTTTTTATACTACCCCCAAAGGGCTGACTAGAGAGTTTGCCTGATTGAATTACAAATTTCTGCCTTAAATAACTCATTCAAGTTGTCTTGTTGGTGGTATAGAGGGCACAGCTAAGATCATTCACTGACCAGCCTCCCTCCACACACACACCAGAGTTGATAACTACCAGCCAAGAAGCCAGAAAAGTAGATGTCATATTAAATTTTCTTTTTTTTATTTATTTAAGAATTGCAGTTTTTTAGAAAAAAAAAAAACAAAAGAGAGAGAACTTTCTAGCGATGCAGCCACAACAAATCTATCACCTTTTTCCTGCGTCAGCAATCATAATAGCAGAAGAAAAAAAGTGAGGTGAACCTAGTACCCATCCTTGTGAATCATTTTTCAGGAAATCCTGCAGGCTTGCCCTTAAAAAAAAACAAAACAAAAAAAAAAAAACAAACCAGGAAACAATTGCAGTTTAATACAGAGGAAGGACCACAGAATTCACACGAAATTGACTCCTATTTCTTTTTTTTCCTGTTATGCAAAGAAAATGAAATCTTTTGACAAAAGGAGGAAGAAGAAGAAAAACAGCAGCAGAGAAATAAAACAATGTTGGACTAATATAGTGGCACCTGCCACTTATAGCTGAAGGATGGTGCCATTTCTCATTGCCTGTCATGACAGCACCTTAAATAAAGAGGTGTCTTAGCAAATTATGTCTCCCCTATCACTTACCATAATGCAAAGGCTCCATTTTAAGTATTATGGTGGCTATTCAAGGACAGGAAGCTGAATGTAAAGAGAATTGGCTGGAGTTAACCAGCGGTTCATCTCATTAGCTCCCCCTCACATTTTTAATGTGCAAAATTAAAAAACCAAACGTAATTTTCTATTTTATCTGAGTCCATGGAAAGGCCTTTTTAAAAATGATCATTACTTTGATATTAAATAATTTGCATTGGACAGTGACCTTTGAATATGCAAATGGAGAAGACTTTTGCTGCAAGAAAGGCGATTTGATTTGATAGTTGTTCTGATGGTAATGGGGTAAAGGGTAGGGATGAGGTGGTGTGGTCGGTGTGGAATGGACCTAGAAGGCAGGTTTGGTAAGGAGAAAGCCTTTTGTCTTTATGTGCAGGTTTAGAAGAGTGATTGTCTTAGAGCTGTTCAAAACTCTTGACTCTGCAGCTGTAATCAAAACCAGCAGGGGAGTCTCTGACTTTATATCTCTGGCAGAAAACTCCCAGAATGCTTAATGCATACCCAGAAGTGTTGAGAGACTCTTCAGGTAACAGTTTCCATGTTTTGCTATGAGGACATCTGAAAAATGAAAGGCTGGCAGCCCAAATCAAGCAATAATTAACCATCCATCTGTTTTCATCTAGACTTTTTAGCACCATCAGGTTCTGGAGCTGAAAATGCTCCCAGAAGTGAGGGGTGCATACAGGTTATGAAACAAAGTATCAGTAGATAGATTTACCCCCCAGAAACAGACCTTTTTAACCGTGAGCTAAAGTATATTGGATGTCTGGTGTCCATGCTTGTCTATGGACAGAGAAACAAGTAGGGCTTGGGCAATGGCTCCTTGGTCTTCAGACCCAATCAAAGCCTACCGTTTTTCAGTGGTGGAACCTACTTCTTAAGCAGATAGGAGTTTCTCAGGGTTGTCAGGTCTTGGAGAAGATGTTGCATTTTCTTCTGGTGAGGCTGGTGAGCCCATCTTCTTTTACTCATATATAATGATATGTACTCCTGAGTATGATACTTTCTTGTATTTCAGTTTTCTAATCTGTAGTGATGAGTAACATCCTGCTGTGAGCTACTTCAAGGCCTTGCTAGTATTTAAACTACTTGTGAATATTGCTTAGGTTTGCTGGGATCATTGGGGAGCTAACTTGGAACTCAGAAACATGGAAGTGGACACAAGTGAAGCCATCTTAAGTGTACTTGGCAGTGGAGTGACAGTACAATGAATATCCATGTCATAGTTCAGTGACTGTGAGCTTCCGGCATTCTTCTATATGCCAATGCTGCATGGTCATCCCAGGACCTTGGTATTGCTTTAAACTTCATCTGAGAGCTAAGGAAAGAGGTAGAGGTTAAAATAGTGTCTCACCAGATCTTACATTCTTAAATACTTGTCCAGAAACCAGTGACTCAGATCTTATGGCCACTATTATCTAACCTTATAGCTTTGTGGCCTTGGATAAATCATTTCACTTGTTTGTGAGCTCATTTTTATTTTTGATAGAATTACATGATCTTTGTGTCCTTCTGTGGTCTTTACAACCTGTGATGCCCTGTGGAGAATATGTCTAGAAGTGAGGAAGGAGAGAAAAACACAGAAGTGAGGAAGGGGAGGAGAGAGGGAGATGTCTGTGGATGACTCTAATTGAACACCCTGCTATCTTTGTAGCTTATTAAAAATCCATTCTTGTACACTGTGTCCGTATATCATACTACTGCTTCATAAATGAGGGAGCCGTAGCGTAGAAAGTTTGTTAACTTGCCAAGGTCATACAACTAAGTCAGAGCATCTGGCAGCTTCACTGACAATATTAAATAGTATTCTCTATGTTATCCTAAAAAGTCAATCCATAAAACACTTCTGAAAAACGTCTGCTTAATAACACGGAGATGTGTTTCACATTGTGTAATCAAAGAGCTATTTGATAGATATAAGTCAAATGCGATTTGTCACAGGCAACACTTTAATTTGTTTGATCTTCAATGGGTGATACCTCTGTTAGACTTTTTTTCTTCCTCCACCCTGCACTACTTCTGTGCTCAGCCCCTAACCTTGATCCCCTCATTCAGTGCACAATGAAATTTCAGATTTCAATGGACCCTGTGGTGAATCATTCACAATTCTTTGACTGGCTGTTAACAATGAAAGCCATTCATTTTCTCAGACCTCTAGATCCCAAAGTTTTGATATCTACCAACTGGGGAGAAAATGGCCTCTAATCTAACCTCTTAGACTAAGTTTTAAAAATAAGAGAGTATGACAAAGATTGGCCCAGAGTTACATTCACGGAAGGCTTCATCTGTTTCATAAATCTGAATTTGGCTTTACATTTTTGCTTATCCAGTTTCTCCAGGAGCTTTTGGTAAACTCATAAATCTTTTGACACATATACATGCCATATACATATGCATATACACACACTTTTCAAATCTCAACAGTAAAATAAAATCAAATAACTCATCTACTCCCCTTTCTCTCTCTTAATTTCCCCATTTGAGAGGAACTATCTTTGTGAAGATTCTTAAAGGCAGATGAATTTGCTTCTCAAATAGAACTTTCATGCCTGGGTTTCTGCTGGAGGCTGTAGGAGTTGGGATGCCTGCTCGCTTCACAGATTCCCATAAAATCCAGCTTCTCTCCAACATACATCTCTCTGATTACTGCTCAGCTATATTCATTTTGACAAGGAGAAAAACAGGCTCGATTGTTAAGACCAAAAAGCCTGAATCGCTTTGTTTCAGTGACAGCATATGGATCTATTTAGAGGCTGATCTCCTTCACACGCTTTGTTCCTGGATTAAAATTTCACTTTCTCAACCAGTACTCATGCTTTTAGACAAGAATGCTGTCTTAAAGAGGAAGAAAATCCTTAGGTAAGTATCCTACATTCATACATATCCTATTATGTGTACCCATACAATATGTGTGCATATGCACTATGAAGAGTTCTCAAATGTTTACCAACGAGACTGTCTCCAAAATGACTGTTAAAACAATCACATATCTTGCAAATCTCAGCCCTTGTATCCTCTGGAGAATATGGCATTGTGGTTTACTCATGATAACCAGAAACAGGGAAAAGTTAAGTACTTGGCAGTGGATCGTGTTTCTGCAATAATCCAATACAAAAAGACACTGATTTGTTTCAGGTTTAGCCCTATTCAATCAGTAAATATAGACATTTCTTCAGTTGGTTGATGGTGAGTTTGACCACAAGCTTGCTTCAGATGCCACTTTCTCCTTTCCCGTCACTAATTTCAATGGAGGCGGGCATCAGGAGCCCAGGTACAAAGGATATCAATTTGCAGGTCTGAAATTTTGATCAAAATCCAAGTCTTTTGGCACTTCAGTTCATTTGCCTTTGACAAAAAGAAACTCTGTTTTCAAAAAGGAACAAGTCATAAGAGAACTTTATTAAAAAGGGCTCAACCAACTGTTTAAAAAGCTATTTCAGTGATGTCAGTGCCCAGGAATAAAAAACACATGGGTTTCATTCAATTCCTTTTAACTATACAAGCCTTTAAAAATTAAAGGAATTGTGTTGAGAAAAATGTGTTGTGGGCTTATTAACTGAGAATCAGTCTTCCATGGATTCTAAAGAGCCTCGTATTGGAAAGACAAACACAACTATTGTTAAACACCAAGACATGTGAGAATGGTTCAGCGAGAGCCAAGAGGCTCATGTTTGTGTACCAAATTGAGAGTGAGTCCCTCACAGCCAGCAAAAACACTCATAAAGGCCACCCTCTCATCCCTGCCCAACAATTAGGAGGGAGATTGAATTGTCCCCTTCTGAGAAACAGCCACACTTTCTGTGGTGAGTTATTCCCTACGTAAGTGTTCACTCTCTTGTGGTGTTGACAAAGCTTAGAGTCTGGGGAACTGTTGGATGTTTACTGTCTATGGAAAGATATGGACCTTTCTCAATGTCTCCTTAGAATCATGAGCTCATTGTTCAGACACTGAAGGGGGTTTCAGTTTCTTCAAACCAAGATGAGAAGACAGAGTATAAACAGCTTCACTTCTCAACTCGTAAGGTGACATGACACCACTTTACAGCGAAGACGTAGTGGGGCTTTGACAAATGAGCACCATTCATACCTGGATACTGAAGCACACGCATTCGGAAAGCATGATTAATGCTCCTGAGCAGCCATTGCTTGTTCTTAATTTAATGGAAAATGAAAAAAAAATGTGCCTTCATCTACTGACTCTGAGGTCTCCTAACCATTTCTTTCAAGACATTGTAATACAATATGGAGAGTCCAAGGCCTGAGATATCAGATGGAAATAGCCAGTTTAGATCTGTCCCTGTGATATCCCCAACACGAGTTGTTTCCAGCATGACTTAGAAATGCTAGACTATCTCCTTAGTTCAATTAGATACAGCATCCCAATCTTCTGAGGAAAGTGGCAAGGTTAGCCCATCACCCCTATTCTACCGGATGCCAGCCATTTAGAAACCAAGGTAGGGTTTGGTTCTCCCCTCTCTTGACTGTGAATACAGTGTGTTATGCTCCACATTGTGGGTAAATACTCACCAGCATATGGCAGATGCTTAAGAGGAAGTTGTGATTTTATGGATATCACTCTCATTTGTCATTTGGAACCACTTTCCACAAGAATAACCATTCCTGTTGCCACTCTGGAGAGGAGATAAAATAACAAGAAAGGAGACATGCCTTGCTTGTGACCATACACCCTGAAAGAAAGTGATCCAAAGGGAATAGAAATCAAATCTGTCTGATTCCAAAGTACATGTTTTCCAAGTTGAACATAGCCACAGAAGCAGCTAAAATGAGAAAGACTGACAATTTGATGGAATGGTGGAACTGGCTCTAGCACATTCTTCTGGCGGGAGTGTAAATCAGTACAACCACTTTGGAAAACCACTTAAAGATCTTGACTTAAACTGAGCATCTTCACATCTCTACAGTTCTATCACTCTACTTTTAGGAATGGAAATCTAAAATGTGTTTTAAAGACCGAAGCATGTGTACAAATATCCACAGAAGGTTCCCTTATTTATAGTGCTCAAACCAGAACAACTGCTGTCCATCACAGTAGAATTTTCTACAAAGGCTGCTTTTTATTCATATGGTCCAATGAGACGTGATGTTAAAACTGAAGAGGCCCTAAAAGTCAAACACCTGGGTGAAATGTCATAGATATAAAGTGGAATAAGAGAAGGGACATATTTAGAATTATGTTCTGCGATAATTCATTTATATACAGTTCAAACTGGTGGACATCAATTAGATTAGAAGATATCATCATAGATGAAGCATGGATACATCTAGTGGGATAACTCAAAATGTTTGTTTCTTATCTGAGTTCTAGTTACATGGACATACTTGCTTAGTGAAATTTTACTGAGCAGTACTTAGCAGTGTTAAACACTGATGTACAAACTCTCACTGATAAGATTTTTTTTTAACAAATAGATTTTTAGAGCAGTTATATATTTTACATCAAATAGAGAGGAACCTACAAAGATGGCCTCTTTTCCTCACATTTGCTCAGCCTGCACCATTATCAGCACAGAGGTACATAGCTGACATCCAATGAATCTGTGTTAATGTGGGTTAATTCTTGGTGTTGCCAGTCTATTGCTTTAGACAAATATATACTGGAATTTATTTGCCTCTCTGGGACCATTCAGAAGAATTTTTCTGTCCCAGAAATTCCCAAGGTTCACTATACAAAGAATATCACCAAGCAAATGTGATGACCTGAGTTGGTCTCTCCATGTATACCTGGGTGAACTATATGTGTCTATAATCCTGGCATTCCCATGGTGAGATGAGAGGTGAAGACAAAGGAACCTTTGGAAGATGGCAGGCTGACTTGTGAGGTGTATTCTGCAGAGACAAGAGACCTTTTCTCAAACAGAGTGAAAAAGAGATCACTGAAGGTTGTTCTCCAACCTCCCTAAGTGCATTGTGGTATATGCATGCTTGCACAGACACAAATGCACACACACACACACACACACACACATGCACACACATGCACACACACACATGCATGAGTGTACAAACACACACTCCAAATCCTGCCTTCCCCTTCGTAACCTAGAAAAGTAACTTTTATTTTCCAGATGTAATTGTTATCTTGCAGGCTTACTGCTGAGTAAGTTCACTCTTTCTAGCTCTTTCTGAACTCTGGCTGGCTGGTTCAACTCAGCTGTTCTGACTCAAAACTCCTCTCCCAACTGACTGATTCAATCTGACTTATCTTGGCTCCTCACTGAATTGCTCTGATTGGCCTCTAACTGTAGCAATTTATTCTAATCTTCTAGTTCCATCTGGCTTTAACTGCCTCTGCAGTAACTCATTAAGGAACTCAACTCCACTCAACTGAACTGATCTGAACTGCCATGAACTGAACTGCCACTGCACCACCTTTCAGTTGACTCTCCAACTGACTGACAACTAACAGACCTCAACTCAACTGAACTGCTTCTCCCTGCAATCTCTTAAATAGCCTCTCTTTCTTGTGCTGTTCTCCTGAGAGTTGAGCATATCCTACTCTGTCAAATCTTTCTCTGATTCATCACTTTGTCTGTCCCTCAATTAGACGTCATTGTTTGGGATTAAAATTGTGCACTAAGGGCATGTCTGTATTACAACCATAGAGATTAAAGTTGTGTGGCCTGTCTTCATTCCATTTGTATTACATAGACCTAGAAGGTCTTTGGATGCGATCAGAGTAACCATGCTGCTGTATTAAAATTCCTCTACAATAACATATGCCAATCATTTATGGTTTTCTATCTATAGTTTAGACTGTTCCATTGTGCCATACAGTTGCACACCATTGCATGCTGGCTTCTTCTATGTAGTTCTAAGATTCTGTTTCCTCTGCATCTTTTCATAGTTGGATAACTAACTTCTTTTCAGTGGTAAATAATATTCCCTTGTTGGGATGCACTAAAAATTATGCATCCATTTACAGCAGGGTTACTTGGTTACTTTAAAGGTTTTGGAATTACTTTAAAAGCTTTTGTAAGTGTCTATGTTCAGAACTTTTCATGGATATCAATTTTCAGCTCCTTTGTATGAATACGAAGGAAGTGAATTTCATGATTGAAGGGTAAGATCATGCTTACTTTTACGACAGCTCTCCACACAGCCTCACAGATTGGCTGGTCATTTTGAATTCCCACCAGCAACGCAGGAGAGTTCATATTGCCCTGTGGCTTCGGCAACTTTATATTGTCAGATCTCAGCCACTGAAGTAGGCTTTGGGTGGAATCCTACTGCTGTGGTAGTGAGCACTGTCTGATGACCTGTGGGGTTGGGAACATTATCCTGTACTCAGTTGTCTTCCCTGTGTATGATCTCTAGTGAGATATAACTTGTGATGGGGTGTTTACCTTACTGATGCATTTTAGTTCCTCTTTCATTATTGTGGTTAATGTCCTTTATTTTTAACCATATCAAGTCCCCTCTCTCTATCTCTCTGTTTCTGTGTCTCTCTCTTTCTGGGCCATAGCACCTTTATTTGAAGTTAAAACTTTTTAAGTTTTGATAAAGGCCACCTTGTCACTCTATTTTTCACAGATGGAACCCGTCGTGTCATAGCTAATGAGATGTTGCAAGTTCAATGTCATCTTTACTTTCATCTGTTTTATCTACTGAGAGTTAAATACATTCATGGTTTATATTGAGGTCTGTTGTCTAGTTTAGGTGGAAATTTATGCAGGATGTAGGATTTGTGTCCTGATTTATTTTATCGTACTTGCACACTGTGGTCCACTTGTGCCATTCATTAAAAATGACTTCTCTAGCATATTGCAATTGTTTGGCTGTTTTTTTTTTGAAAAAATTTATTATTATTTTATTTATTTGTGTGTGTGTGAGAGAGAGAGAGAGTTTTGCCTGCATGTCTGTGCACCATGTAAGTGCAGTGTGCCTTTGCATCCCATAAGATGGTGCTGGATCCCCTGGATCTAGAGTTAGAGGTGATTCCCATCACATGAGTGCTGAGAACTGACCCTGGGTCCTCTGCAAAAGCAGTTAGTGTTCTTAACAGCTGAGCTGTGTCTCCAACCCTGCTCTTGCTGTTTTGACAGAAACTGGTTACCTGTGCTTCTGTGGGTCTCTTTCTAGATTCTGCTGTTTTCCATTAACACATTTTTTTTCAGCTCCTCCCTGTCTCAAGGGCTACAGCTCTGTAGAAATGCTGGACATTGGAAGCACCAGTCCTGCATCTTTCTCCTTCTTCAGTATTCTCTTATCTATTTTGTGCCTCTTGGATTTTTACATAACTTTCAGGATAAGTTTTTAAATCCACAAAATAAGTCATTGGGGTGTTTACTGAGATTGCATTGAGTCTCTAGGTCACATGAGGAAAAAGTGAACCCATAATATTGACCCTTTTTATCCATGATCATGCTTATTCTTACTACTTTTTTCTGGATCATTCTCTCTCTCTCCCTCTCTCTCTCTCTCTCTCTCTCTCTCTCTCTCTCTCTCTCTCTCTGTGTGTGTGTGTGTGTATGTGTGTGTATACTCATCCATGCTGAACACACATCGAGGCTAGAAGCTGATGTTTGGATAGCCCTTTCTATCATTACCATCTTATCCTCTGAGGCAGGATCCTTTACTAAACCTGACTCCCACTGTTCCACCTGGACTGGCTGGCCAGACAACCCCAGGATCTGCCTGTCTTCAGCCCCCTCTCCCAGTGCTAGGGTTCAAGGTGCATGCCACTGGGCCTGGAATTTTTTTTTATATGGCTCCTAGTGTTCTAAATTCATCTCTTCATGTTTCCACAGCCAACTCTTTTACCCACTGAGCCACCCTAGACTTTATTTTGTTCTTTAGTTCCATGATTTCACTTATCAGTGCTCTATACTCTTTCTTTGATAGATCCTGGATATTATTCTAACTTTACACCCCTGTTTTGCTTTATTGTATACTTGTAGGGAGTTAGATTAATTAAATTAGACTTAGAAAATATGTAGGGGTTTCTGATACAGTCTCTTAATTCGGGGCATGAAGATCAACTTGGCTGTGAGCAATATAGCTTATCAGCTTGTGGAAAAACAAGGATGATGTCAGGTGAAAACAGGAAACAAACAGGAGACTTAATGGACTGAAAAACAAGGTTGAAGTCAGGAAAACAGGAAAGACTTAATGGACTTAAGAAATAAAGTATCTGGCCTGACATTGTTTTCAGCTGCTAAGTGGGCAGAACCCAAATTAAGCTGAAACAGAGTTCCTCCTATTTAAGGACGGTGCGTGGAGCCCCATAAAAAAGAAGAGGCCCCTGATGCTAGAGAGCTCCAAGAGTCCTGCTGAAAAAAGTGCTGGCCATCATTTGATGGCCAGATTTCCCTGAGGCAGAAAGAAGCTGGTGAGCAAAGAAAGCCTGAGCAAGACACCAAAAGGCCAAGGACTAAACCCTGTGGCTCAGCTTTTGCCTAGAGGGGTTTGACCTGTCCGAACAGTGGCCTGAACGAAACTGTGGCTGGCTTTAAGGACTGAGGCAGAGCGGCAGAGTTGCTGATACGAAGGAAATAAGTTGGCCTACAGTCGGCTGAGGTCTCCCAGAGAGAAGAAAGCCTCAAGCCTTATTTAAGGTGAGACTGTGATAGCCAACTTACCCTGACAAATCTACATCAGAGATGCAGAAAAAAAGACTGCCAAGTGCTTTAAAGAATCTACTACAGAAACTCTGTTCCTGACAACTGAGGACCTGCCCCAGAAACTGCATCCTTCTAAAAGGTTAGGAAAATAATTATCAATAGGTTAGTGGTTAGGTTAAAGGGATTGTAGGAATTTCTAGGGTTAATAACTAAGAAATTGTTGATATTTGTTATAAGTGAATATTGTTAGTTAATAAATAATAATAATTTAAAAGTTTGGTAACATATACTAGTACAAATGATGAACTGTTTTAATCATCAAGTCCTATTTACTCTTTTCCTTGCTTACAGGGAGCAGAGACCTTTGTGTAGTAACCTTGTGTATGTAAGGAAGTGCAAAGGCAGAGACTGGGCTGGAACCAAAAGTTCAGCACAACTGAGAAGCTGAAGGTTCCTGGAAGAGATCCAGGAAGTTGCACACTGTGCACAAGAGAGATAAAAGAGGAAACTCATGGAATTCTTTCTCATTTTCAGGACCCCGTAGATTCCTCCATGAGGAGCTCGTTCTTGCATTTGCTCTTTCAAAATTGTGTTCGTGTGTGTGTGTCTGTGCAAGCATGTATGTGTGTTATGAGTGTGTGAATGCAAATGTATGTGTGTGTGTTTGTGTGTGTATACATATAACCTATGTTGCCTTTGTGCCATGATGCCCTTACATCATGGCACACACATGGAACTCAGTCAGAGGACACCCTGAAGAAATCAGTTCTCTCCTTGCACTGTGTGGCTCCTAGGGCTTGAACACAGATAGTCTCGGTAACAGCAAGTGCCCCCATCCCCTGAGCCACCTGGCCAGCCCTTGCCTTTTCATTCAAAGAAATGTTTGCATCTTATCTGGTGTTTGCAGGTATTGGTGCGGAAGTGTGTCTCCTGACATCTCCGTTGACTTACTGCCAGCAACAGGAACCTTCAGTGTATTCAATTTTTGAGCAAAATCCATCCATTTGATGATATATACAAATTATATTTAGCAACAATATATTCTTCTGTCATCCAGAATGTAATTTCCAGGATAACTCTTGGAGGTATAAATCCTCTCAGCAGAAGTAATACTGTCACTTTTGTAGACTGTGTGAAATGAATTGCTAAGGGCAGTGGGAGCAACTGCAGTAATGGACAAATGGCTTCAATGGACCAGATTTTTACCAGTGTGTTGAGACTGTGAGCCATAATGGTGAGTCCTTCGTGCATCTTCATAAGTGGGAAATGAAAATAAAATATTTCCACAAAGTTAAGATAGAAACAAGTAGATTTCCTGGTTTTGCTCCTTCTTTGAGAAAACCAACATTGGCCTAGAACTCTCTGCCACAAAGTTATTAGCAGCCTTCATGAACTTTGGAGCTTTTAAAAAGAACATGTTTTAAATAATTTTTAAATTTTTAAATGTGTATATGCATGTTTTTCTTGTATGTATGTCTATGCACCTGGTACATGTCTGGTGAGAGAGATCAGAAAAGGGCATCACATCCCCTGGAATTGGAGTTAAAAATGGTTGTTAGCCACCATGTAGGAGCTGGGGTTTGAACCTGGGTCCTCCTCTAACCACTGAGTCATCTCTCCAGCTATAAGGAAGACAGGACTCCCACTTGACCTTATTCCCAAAGCAGCCCAGAAATGGCTCAAGAAATCCTTTTGTGTGAGGGAATTCTTTGTGAACTCGAAAAGGATGTGGAGTTGTAAGGTCTCCTCATTGCTGGGTAAAAGTAGAGATAGTGAAAGCTAGAAAGAGGAAGGCAAATCTGCTTGCTCTTTACCCCAGATGGGGGAGTATGTGGCTTTCCTGTCTAGTGGTATTGGATAGAGACTTCACTTAAGTTTTTGTTTGACTGACAAGAAACCATGATGCACCTAGTGCCTGGGCAAGTTGAGATCAGATGTCAGTCGCCTGTTCCCATTAAGGTTCAGACAGTCTTTTGGGTTTGGAGGAGCGGTCTGTATTGGAACAAGTCACCTCCACCACTGAAGCGAAATTGGTCGCAAACAACCAGCTATGAATAGGTTAGCTATGCTGCAATAAAACTTTATTGACAAAAATAAGTGTCAGGCTGAGTGTGGCCAGCAGGCATTTTACTTTGCCAGACCCCGGCCCGTGTGAAAAGGTCAACTTCAGAGGAGAAAGGTTTGCCTCCATCAGTCTTAAGCTTTCAAGATTATTGCTTCTTTACAAAACTCCAGTGGTCTTTTTTTTTCCCCCAGTGGTTTATAAAGACTTCGGGGAAATTACGTACGCATGCATACATAAGGTATATGTATGTGAGTCATGCCTTTAGCTAATAAAAATCTCAGAAACACTTTTAAAGCACTACACTGCTTCAAAAATTTCAGTTTGACAGTTATGTTGATGTTAGTGGTTTTTAAAAAATAATCAATAGTTTTACTGGAAGAAAAACTATACATCTGATGGCTATGTGATATCAGAATGAAAACCTCTGGGACAAGAGAGTCGAACTCTGTAACAAATCTAATTACAGGACTGCCTGTGGTTTTGAAGGATGACACTGATATTCATTAACCCTCATCCTAGCCAGTCAAAAACCATGTCAGCTAAAGACTCGGACGTCCATGCAATATTTTTCAATTCAAACTGGATTTCCAGTCAGCGGGTGCTCCAGTTAACATCCTCAAAGCAAATAATAGCATAGGACACTTGATAATCATTTCATGGGACTAGAGGGAGCCCAGAGACCAATGGCCAGCTCACAACACTGCTGCCACTAATGTTGAACCCTTAATGCTCCCAGTGACAGGGTCTTTCCATGGTTTGTACCTTTCATTTCTCTGTACCCCCATTCAAGATGTTATCACTACATCAGAACAAAATGTGCCTTCTTTCACAGTTCAAAGGCAACAGAACTTCATTTACCTAATAAATTTTCCCAGAAACAATTCTTCAGATAATTAAGAGCAGCTATCAATCTTTTCAAGCATAATTGTCTTTCGAGTTCAATGGCACTTATTCTTTCAGAAATCCCTGTAATTGAAAAAACAAAACAAAACAAAAACAAGCATCGCTTGTCCAGATAGGGACAGATTTGGGACCTCCAGTGTCAACGAAGAAGAACATGTATTGGGTAGGGCAGATGTGAAAGGGAGGCCACACCCCATTGAAGGGGCAGAAACTACCAAGCAACTTTGTAACAAAATGTAAGTTGAGGCTGTTGCCTTTTTTTTTTTTTAAAGAATGTGAAGGCCTCATTTTCTATTTGCAATATTTCAACTTAAAGAAAAATTCTTGAATACTTTCTGAGCCTAATGAGACACATCTGTGAGTCAGATTTGTCTTATTGGAGGCTAATTCCTGACCTTAAGTTTGGAGTCTTCTTACCGTCTTGGTTGACATATTTTGTACACATCCCAATTTAATCAGTTGTAACTTGAGGAATGTTAACTGTTAGGGGGTGGGGAGCAATTCCTTAACTGAGAGGCAACAGAGTAACTTCACCAGAGAGAAGCTACAAGGATCAGCTTTACCACATAACCAAAACTTAGGTCCTAAGAAATATGAGGTTAAGTTTTAACTTCTTAACAATGTAAACCCAGAAAGCAGAGACATGTGTTAATGGTTGATGTGATAGGTTGACAAGAAAACATATTACTCTTGTCTAGAAGAGGTCTCCCCCAAAATGGGGGGAAAAAGCAGTTAAAGGAATAGGATGTAAAACCATCACCAGGACCATATGTTTGTGATACAGCATGCAGCGTTTTCTTGCCAGGGTATCATCACAGTGGCAAACTGCCACTGACTTCCCTCTCTGCCATCAAAGAGAGAAAGAGATTTAGCAGACATTCTTAGGATAAATTATATTAATGTTTTATTGTAAGCATTTAACTTATAAAATATATTCCTGGCAGTGCCACTCACTGAACCACGGGGATATTATTCTGCCAATCATGAGTGGACTCTTTCTGTGGCCTTAGGAAGACGGATCTGGAATGTATTTATGTTGCTTCACTTCCTGCCCACATTGTACACTCCGGTTTTTAAGTTGGCCCTTCCCTCTCCCCTATTTCCTCCAGATTCTGAAAGGCCAGAATGGGTGCCAGCCACAACCCCAGAGAGTGACCCTGACAGTGACTGCAAACCCCATCTACCAGCGGGATGTCTGCAGCAGGACTCAGTCAGGAGGAAGCAGTAAGGAGGGGCTATGAGAAGGAAGTCTGCAAAGATCAGGAAGAGATTCTCTAGAGTCTAAAAGGCTGGTGGACATACTGGCAGCTGGACGTCCTTCCTGTGAAAGCGAATTCTTCCAATCCATATCTAATTGCCAACTGTTCCCCAGGGAAAGGTGGCCTTGGATGGATCTAACTTGTTCTTCATGTTACATGCTGATTGACACTAGGAGAGTTTCTTTGTTCAAAACTGACAACTCAGAGAACTGAGAGTGTGTGTGTGTGTCTGTGGGTATATATTGATTGTGTATCTATGTGTATATATGTATTTGTGTGCCTGTGTGTATATTGTATGTCTCTGTGTGTATATGTGTAAGTGTATCTGTATGTGTGCCTGTGTGTATGTATACTTGTGTGTATGTGTGTGTAAGTGCGCCCATGTGTGTGTATGTGTGTGAGTATTGATGGGGTGAAGGATAGTTTTGTAGAATATTCTATGTACTATAATCTACTAGTTTCAAAATAGCTTCATCTTTAAAGTTCAAACAATGACCTTACAAAATATTTCCTGCAAACAAAACTCTGAATACTTGAGGCTATCTCATTAAATTAAACATTTGACCAATGTTATAGATGTATCTCACAGCTGTTTCTGATAAGTGCATAGATGGTGTTGTAGAGACAAGCACATTTTAGAAATTAGATTGTTTATTAAGGCTCAAATTTTTCTATTTGTGGTTTATATATATTTGGACACATATGTTTATATATATGTGCATGTATGCATATACGATATATGATTATATGTATACATAACTTAGGAAAACTATTTCCCCTCAGTTAGTAGGTTGAAAAATCAGGCATGCAAAGGTTTGAGTCACCTGCTTCTCCCCTGACACAGAAACCTAGTCAGCAGTGCTTCTAGTAGCTGTGTATACTCCACCTGACAGTTGGAATGGGGAATAAATAGCATACAATATGACATTGGGAAGGAAATTTTGTATATTTTTGTGTTATATTAATTATTTTAGAATATTTAAGTCAGTTATGAAAATAAACAAAGTTCAAACAGATTAAAAAGCCAGAAATGGACTGCACTTTCAATTTTTTATAATATTAAGCCTTATCACACCATACAACTTCACTTCCTATGATTTTTTTTCCACAGCATGATGTAAGATACAGTCCCTCAAAGTTCTGATTTTGTTCCCCAACAAACATATTTGGGCTGATAAACTGTGGTGTGGGACACAGACATCTCACCAATGCTGTTATCTGAAGAAGCCATTACATCCTGATGTATCTTCTGTTTCCTTAAGTCCACCAGTGCCCAGACCTCCCAATCTCCGTCCTCTTCAGGAAGCTATTCCCCTGAGTGAAAGGGCTGTGACAATCTTAGGATGCGCAGCCTCCTCCCTGGGCAGTCTCCTGGGAGGAGTAGCAGATTGCCCACGTGTTGGATGCATCTTATTCCTCAGTGCCTGATGCAGAATAAGCCATGACATTTTCTATCTCATTTGCTTTCACAGGACATGATTGATAGACAGCAGCATCATTTCTGATCTTGATGTCGTTGTCCTTTGTCTCTATAGTTTAGAAAAGTGTATAGGATACATATGCTTGAATAATATATGTGTATAGAATAATATGTATATTACTATATTATTATTAAATATTTTATATATTTAGACAATCTATATTTATTTTTTATTTATGTGTCTGTGTGAGTGCATGCCATGTGAGTGAAGATGCCTGAGGAGTTCATAAGAGGGCATCAGAGCTGAATTTATGGGTAGTTGTGAACTTAAGATGGGTGCTGCAAATCAATATTGAGTCCTTCTGAAAAGCACTGAGTATGCTCAGTAGCTGAGCCGTCTATTCAGCCTTAGTTCCACAGATTTAGAAGTGAAGTATAAACTTTTCTCAGTGAAAGAGCCTGTTAGGGGATCAATATATAAGCTCAAGATTGGCAAACGCATCCACAAATGACTTACACGACGGGGCCCAATCCTATAATATGTAAATCACTCTCAATCTATAAGAATGCAAAATTCAAACATTTAAAATAGAAAGGGACAAAAGATAAGGAGATATAATGCACAAAATCAGGAAGAAGAGAGATACACATCTGGCATGCCAGCAAAGCACACAAAAATATACTAAGCATCTCTAGCTATCAGGAAGATGGGAACTAATCCATAATCAGAAGTGCTCCCATGTCTTTGAACAGGCAAACTTAAAATATAGAGCACCAAATGTTGCCAGTGAGGCTGGAGAACAGAATCCCCAATACTGCTGACTAAATCCTAGAACGTGGAGCCACTCTGAGTAATGGTTCAGTGGTTTAATACAAAAATGAAAACGTGCTTACTGTAACTCTGGTAACCGGGCTTCTGGACTCTTGTGTTGAAATAAAACCTCTTTCCACAGCCTGTACATAATTATTACTGTGTATTCTCCCCCAAAATGTTCTTTAACAGGCTAGTATTTAAGCAAAAATGTGAAACAGTTATCCATAAGGAGTACTGCTAAGTGAAGAAGAAGACTGGACTCAAAACACATGACAGCTTGAATGACTCTCAAGGTCATTACATGCAACGAACATGGAAGTCCTAAAAAGGTTTCCTATTGCATGATTCTGTTTCTAGATCATGCTTGTGGTTGCTAGGGATTAGAGATTTGAAGTGTGGGTGTGAGTCTGACTGGAAAGGAGCAGCATGAAGTCATGAAGGAGATCTTTTGATGACTGGGCAGTGGTCTCATGATTGTCATGATGGAAATCACATGGAATCACCACAAATATTGAACAGATAGCAGTTGATGCCCATGGATTTTCCCACTCCATGCTCCAGGCATCCTGTATTTGAGTGCCATCTCAGCTGTGACTGCAGGTTCAATATCTGTCTTTCTGTACTGGAGTGCAGGCTCTCTACATGTGAAAATTCCATGGATCTTCTTTTTAAACCATTCCCGTGATGCAACGCAACGATTCATGTGTTCCAGGCACCTTCAGGATTTACCCTCAAAACCAAATCGAAAAAAGTTTTCTTTCACTTTTGGGGACAGAAATAGTCTAAGTCTTTGAAAGTGAGAATTTTTTCAAGTAATTGTGAACTTGTTATCTCTTAAGATGTCCTATTAAAATGGTATTTAAGAGACTGGAGAGGTGGCTTATTGATTAAAAGCACTTGCTGCTCTTGCTGAGGACCTAGATTTGGTTCCTAGCAACCACTCCAGGCAGCTCACTGTCTATAACTCAAGTTCTGGAGAACCAGATGACCTCTTCTAGCCTCACTGGGTCACCACATGCATGTTCACATACCCACACACATCCACATATTCATAAAGAAACCACACTAAAATCCCAATCTTTGAGTAGCTAGTGTAAAAATTTGGAAGTTATTCATATTCTGAATTTAAATACAGAGCATCACCAGACTCTGGCTATGTCAGTGGGGACAAAATATGGAAGGTGAGACCACTGTGTAATCCATGGCATTTAAATGTGGCATATAGCTCCATGTGTGCACTAATGGCTCAAGCCTGTTGCTCTGGCTGGTAAGGTGTCTTTATATAGTGAGACTACCTCATAATTTCAAGTCTGAACTCTGCCTTCTCTCATTCTCTGCCTTATAAAATGCAAAACATAGAAGTGGTACTCAGAAATTCACCACCACAACAATAATGATTGTAACATATAACATAATATTGTTACTAGAAATATAATTATGTGAACAGACAATTTGCATCATAGAAGGGACCTCAGAGCCTATGTGTTGTCAATCTGGCCTCTCTCCTAACCAGGGATAATAATAATAAAAGTATCCCCCCTCCCACCTACAGCCAGCTTGTCAACATGGCAATATTTATGGATGGCTGTATGTAACGTGTCTCCATGCAGATGGATTGATATTGAGGAGCAGCTGTAGATGGCTGCTTATTAAGTGAGGGAAGAAAATGAATCTGAACAAAGTCACTTATGGAAGCCCTAATTTATTATCACAGTAACAGAGAAGAGAGGCTCCCGAATGGTAGCTGAGAGCAGGAGGTAGCAAAGATAATTGCAAAAATAATGCATTGTGTGGCTTGTATGTTCTGTAGAATTGCAAGGTCAACAGTCGTAAGACCCAACATCTAACCATCCATAGGATAAATTACCTTTAGCAAAGCATTTGCCATCAATCTCCAACTGAAGTCAGGTTGTCAATCTATCCTAAAGCTTACTCCATTCACTCACAGAGACATATCGTCTCACTCTCTTCTCTGATATGTTAATACAGTGTGTGTACACACATGCACACAAATACTACACACACACACACACACACACACACACACACACACACACACACACA
>CAJQZJ010032918.1:1695778-1718981 GCA_907164525.1 Lophiomys imhausi | reverse complement strand
CACACACACACACACACACACACACACACACACACACACACACACACCACATTTCTCTAAATGCTTTCTGGTGTGGCCCTATGGCAGTTTGAATTAGGATTGTCCCCCATAGGTCTATATATTTGAATGTTTGGTCATTAGGGAGCAGAACCACTTGACAGGTGCTCAGAGGTGTGACCTTGTTGGAGTAGGTCCAGCCTTGTTGGAGACAGTGTGTCACTGGTACAGCAAACTGAAAGATTACACACTATATGGCCCCATGTATGGAATTCTATAAAAAGATGAGCTTAACCCACAGTGGTATGGATGTGATCAGGAGCCATGGGAGTGGGAGGTAGGGAACTCCCTGAGGCTGGGGAGAGAGGGTAGCTCTTTTTCTTGTTCATGATTATTGCTTATAACTCAGAGTGTTGAGTGTTGAAGGTTGGCTTATTTAGTGTATATAAATGATCACTAATACATTTATTTTAAGGCTCATTTGGTCAAATGTTTGATAAATACTATGTACTATGGTCTCTAGTAACCATTAGTTCTGTGATTTTGTATGCATAATAGCCATGTCATGTTCAGAAGACACTGTTTTATGGCTCTACTCTCCATCCCACAGTTCTTACATTCTTCCCAACTCCTTTCTAGGGATTTCCTTGAGTCTTGAGATTTGGTGTATGTTTTGAGTGGGCATGGGGGGATACCTGTGACCATTAGCTGGGGAGTTTTGACATTGATGGTTGCTGAAGGAGAGAAAGTAATTTTTCTTTGTTGGAAAGGAACTGCTGTAAAATTGTTTGTGGCCCAGGAGAAAAAACCTACACCCATGCACATAGAAGTAGTGTTAATTGGACTGTGGGCTATTGAAAACAAGGGTATGGAATTGAGAAGGAGGGACATGTGTTGAGTTGGGGACTTAGGGCAAATGGGATGGAGGAAATGTGGGTGGAAATGATTGAGGTATAGTGCATACATATGTAATATTTTCAATGAACAAAACAGTAATTATAATAACAAAGTAAATATGCTGTTCATCCATTAAAAGTCTCATTAAAGCAGTTGAACAGCCTTCTGATGTTTTTTGAAAGAAGTCCTCCTGAGTGTAGTGCCTGATGAACTATACCTTAACACTCTCTGTGATATGTATCACCCACCTCTAATCATCAATGTGAAAGGAAATCTGATGACTGTACTGAATTCATCTCCATAACCAAAAGCAAGAGACTTAGGGTCTTTTTCTGCAATTTCCTCCCCTGGAAAATGGCATGTTAGTTCCTTCTCCGAGCTGTGCTGAGGATGACACAAAGTAGTGTTTGCAAGGTACTTACTGGAGTGTCTGGAACACCAAAATGATTCTCCATTGCTAGTTTCTACTGGAAGATGCTTGGGAAATAAGAGTCTTCCTTCACTCATCCACTCAAGCTCGCGGAATCATGATGACTATGACAGCCTTATATGTACCCAAGAAAGAGGAGGGAAATGAGCTACATTTCTTAAAGAAGTTGCTCAGGTGGCCACTACATGAAACACACATAATGATATGGTGGAGAGAAAATTTGCTCTGGTAAGATGCCCAGCTCAGAGGTGTCACTGCTGCCTGTCTGACTTAGGAGTCCCGTTGAACTTCTCTAACCTTGTTTTTTTTTTTTTTTATCTCATTTAAAAATGGGAAAGAAAATACATTAGTGACTGCCAGAGTAGGTAATAGAGAGGAGTGGTGTGTGAGCTTGGGGTCTTTGGGAGGGGAAAATGGAAATGCGGGTTGACGAGAAACTACAGCATTGTGAATGCATTAGACACTACTACACAGTGCATTGCAAAGTGGGGAAATGGTGAACCCATTATGTGATTTTATCATACTGGAAACATTAGATAGTTGTACCAGATGAAATGACGATCCGCAGCTCAATCACTAATTCACTACCTTTTTATTGGGTTTCTGCTATATGTCCGGCAATGTACTCTACTGTCAGGAACAGCACCGAACAGAAAAGTCATTGCTCTGTAAGAGGTGGAGCCGAGTAGATTAATGTAGTTCTCACTGGACCTTCATCGATGTCTGAGTTTTCTTTGAAAAAGATGAAGCTGGAATCCTGGATTCCTGCTCCTTCCTGTCTTGCTGGATGGATATTCTCTCAGTCTCATGCACACATTCCTATCAGATGCCGTCTGTCATGCTGTTATGTAGCTGAAAATTCTGAAGCCAGAAGCCAAGCATATAGGGCTACATGTGCCAGGGCTTTCTGGTCCTAGAACAAGAAGAGAAAAGTTTTCTTTGTTTTTTTTTTTTTTTTTTTTTTTTAACATCAGCTTCGGAGGGTTTTGTACAATCACAAGAAACTGACTAACAGACTCCCTAACCTCATAAAAATCAAATTTTATAAAATTTACATCTTCTTCATGTTAGTTTTGAGACATCTTGATGCTTTTCTTTTTAAGTCAATGAATAGCTTTCAAGTTTAGAGAGTAAATTAAGTATTTGGTCAAGGACTATTAGTTGATCTCATTTAAAAAAAGAAATAAAGGCAGGGGCGAATATGTCTTTAGATATGAGTAGTGGTGTTCTTAACAGCGCCTAGCTCCTTTAATCCTTCTCATATTTATGTGATTTCTGCTATAATGCGTATGCTATAAATAAACTAAGCTGTGATGTGCTTAAGTAACTTTCAGATTGTAGATTTTCTAAACAGAGTGGGGAGTTAAAACATAATTCCATAGTTTTTTTTTTTGGTAAAACATTGCCTGCAATTTGTATTAGCCTGACATCCTTTATATGCTGTATAGACTGTATGTGCCATTAAGATTTGTGACTTTTCCTGTTAAGTCCAGCTTCATTCACTCTGATGGGATGCCAGCCAACTGGGCTAAAACTGTGGGAGGTGGGACTAATGAGAGGTCAAAGAGTCCACGATGCTTACAGAAACATATTTTTTTTGACATTTGCATATTCAAGACAGCGGTTAATATTCAAAGCTATTGTTTGATAGTTTCCCTTTATTCAAGAATGGATATTTTTTTTATAAAACTCTTTGTGCAATCCCTAAAAGACTATTGGAATAAATCTGTGGCCCTAGTAATTTTAACCACCACACACTGACTATATTTCCCAAAACAGAAAAGAGTCTGATAGGATGCATAGACACATAATGTAGCAGCTGATGTGCAAACTGCCAAGGAATTTAAAGAAAGGCTGGATGATAAAAGGAAGCCAAAGAAGGTAAAGATTTGCCTTGGTCTCTAATGGAGACACAAAACTATCACCACCCTTAAGTTGTTTTACCAGTGGGGTTTTGGTGAACTGACATATTTGCTTTAATCAGGGGTTTAGTTAATAGAGGCTACATCAACCCTTCACATCTATTTACTTACTGGTTTGAAAGAAAAATTTCTGAGTAAAACATGGTCCCTTCTACTCTTTACGTGAGGTTTCCTAATTTTCTTTCATTTTTCTTCTTCATAGTGTCTTGGCTAAAATTGCCATTATAATTGTAAAGAAACAAGGTAACAGAGACAAATCAATTCTAACTTTAGAGCAACTATTTTACACATCATCAAATAGGAACTTGGCATCTTTAGGAGATGGCCACTGGGAAGTTGAGATAGTCCCTTTGACCCTTCTTGCCAATAACTTTTTACATGAGTGTTTGGTTTAACGACTTTTCTGCCTCTATTATCACAAACAGACTGTTCTTTCGGCTTTAGTCCGCTACTATTGTGTATTACAGCAACATACTTCCTGAGACTGAACTGTCCTCACACTCTTGGTACCCAGCTCCTGTCTGGTGTCAGCTCCTGCCTGTCTCCCAGTGACCACAGGCAGTAGCCAGGTCCTAGTTCAATTTCTTTAGTTCTTTGAGCAATTTTATTTTCCATCATTTCCTCCCTCCCTCCCACCCCTGAAATAGATTCCTGGCATTTTTTTCTTCCTCCAGTATATAAACTTTATCAAATTGCTATCTGTTACCTTCACAATTTTGGGGGCCAGTTTATTTTGGTAACACCCATACTCTGTCCTCTGTATCAGCCACCATTAGTTCTCTGAGAGCACTCATATGGCTTTAATCAGGGGTTTAGTTAATAGTTAAAAAATAAAATTTAAAATGTTTATTTTGTCTGAAATATAAATCTGTACTATATGGGAGAAGTCAGTAGTTACATATGATGGTTCATCTTTGTTGTCAGGGTGACACTGTTTGGAGTCAGCTCTTGGCATATCAGTGAGGGCAGTTCCCGGCTGGTTTCTCTGAGAAGGGCAGAATATTCTTTGGTGTAGATGCTGCCCTCCCACCAGCAGAGGTCTCAGACTGAATGAAAAGGAACATGGAAATAGCTTGCCTAGGACTGGAATCCACCTCTCTCTGTTTCCTGGCTCTGGATAAAATGTGATCAAGTCCCTTAGGCTCTCTCCAGCATGATTTCCTTACCATGAACTGTATTCCCTTGAACCCTGAGAAAAAATAAACATATCCCTTTTCTATGTTGCTTTGGTCAGGTAATTCATCACTGCAAGGTTCTCTGAACCAAGGGCTAGACCGTTGCAACAAATCAATATATATTGTAAGGGAGGGAGAGAAGGAGAGTGGGAATGGTGAGAAAGTAGAAGAGAGAGGGCCAAAAAAAAAAAGGTGCCGAAAAGGCAATTGGGATCAGGGAAGCAAGAGAATATCTCAGTCCAACATAAACTTCTGAGGGGGCTCTGAAGTTGAAGTTAACAGAGTTCATATTTCTTGTTCTTAGTCTCAGAACCTCTGCTTCTATTCCAATTTATAGCTTCCACATTGAAAAGAACAGAAGTGATTCTATTTCACGAGCCTATGAACCACAATGAGGAAATGTGGAGAGGAAGGGGCCCCCTGGCCCCCTGCGTAAGTAAAACAATGCCGTAGTTAGTTATTCACCGTTTCGGGTTTTTTGAACATCCCATCCCTAGCCCGTCCCCACCCCCTGTGAAGATTTGCAGAAGATCTGAGTTCAGCGCACTGGAGACTGCCATTTTGTAATATAACCCTAGCATCTATAAATGCTTTGCAAACTAAATGGTTTGGTGTTGAACCTTACCAATGACCTAAGGTTCAGTGGGACAAGGAAAAGAGGTGGAAGAAGAGATTAAAAACTGCATAGTTATTTCCAGGAAGGACCTTGTTAGAAAAAAAAAAAAACTCAAGAGTGATGGGAATGAGCAGAAGGTGGGCTGACCTGTTTTGTAAATTCTGCAGGATACATACTCATGCTTAAATGCCTGTGTGCTTCCTCTTCAGGTTTCTTCCTGCTTTGTAAATCAACCTGTTGTTCATTGGTGGCAGCAGCATGGGGCAGCTGGTCATATCACATCTACAATGGGGAACTAGAGAATTGGGCCATGCTGTGAAACCTAAAGGGCTACCCATAAGACCCAATTGTCCCACCGAGTCTCTGCCTCCTCCCTGTTTAACAACCTTCTAAGGCATCACTACCTGCTGGGAACTACATGTTCAACCATATGAGCCTATGGGACACATTACAACATTAAACCACACCTACCAAGAGAAGAAGGGTTGAGGGTTGTCGTAATTGCAGCTTTCTCATTATGTCTGGGTTCAGCCTGGTCCTCCTTCCACAGAATTCTAAGCCAGGCTTCTCACTCTGCTCTACCCAGAAAGTGTTTTAACCCTTTTCACTTTTGTAAGAATTCTATGTATTTTTCAAACATCAGGGATTACAGAAGCAGAGTAAGTGAATAAAAGCCAGCAAGGAGGTAGATTCAAGTGAGCTTTGCTGTCATGGGCATGCTTGAGTCAGAGCTGACTCCTAATTTCCAGCTCACCCATTGGTCTTTACTTCTGCTTCTCATCTTTAGTCTCCACTTTGTCTTTTCTCCAACCATTTCTATCCCAAATATCTACTTTTGCTACTTTGTTTCCTCTCTAGTTAAGAATCCTGGGAATTCCACAGCTTCCCAGATAACCCTAACCTGGTTTCTTTGGTCCTGTAAACTATCCATATTGTGATTTATTTTTTTTTTTGTTACACAGAAAAATGGAATGAATAGGTTGAGTGCCTCCCATTTTGATGCCTCTCTACACGTCTGTAATTATATAGCTTGCAGCAGCAGACTAGACACTCACTAGGTCAATGAAGAAGTGTGTTGACTTAACCAATGCTTATGACTTGGGACTTACTAGAAATTAAGGGCAGAATTCTAGGGAGTAAAGAGTTTGGGGGTCATTTTGTGGTCACAGTGTGTTCTTTTGAAAATTTGAGAATGGGATTAGTTATAAATTATAATAAAACATTAATATCTATGTATCTACTGCTTGCATCTACACTGTATGTTATGTGTTATATAGCAGCCCTGTATGTACTAAAATATATTCACATATATTTGTGATCATAAATATATATTAGTATATCTAAGTATATTCCCCCAAAACCAGAAGTATTCCCCATAGCACCATTCTTTCTTTAGTGAACACTCAAAGTGTCCATCTGTTTTACTTTGTAAATGAGAACAGTAATATTTTATGCACTATCCTAATCCCTTTTCATTTATTTCCTTTTCCTTTTCAGTTTTTTGAAATATCAAGTCTGTATGTTTTGGATTAAAATGAAATGTCTCTTTCTGTTAATAGTCAGAATTAATATCAAGCAAGGCTAAGACAAGGGTTCCCTTAGAAATGTGCCTCAGAGATTCCAAGAGGGTCTGGTAACACTTAACCCTTCATTAAATATCCTATTATTTATTTATCAAATAATACCTCTGCTCATATCAGGCTTTGCAATACCTTACTCTTACATACTAGCTGGATGAATAGATTGTTGAATGATACTGGAGTGTCGTGTCTCTCAAGTAGTTTCTGCTATGGCATAAATATGTTATGAAGAAATTATAGATGCCATTTTTGGAAATAAATACATTTTGGACTGACAGCCCAGGTCAACATCATGATTTAAAAGTGGATGAGGAAGCTTTCCCTAAAACCACTGGTAAAAAAATATCAAACATCTAAAGTACTGCCTAGCAAATATCCAGGTTGTGTTTCTGTTCCTGGGAACTTAGTAGTCACAGTGACTTTCTCTGAGGATATGGGACATTATTCCATTTTCTGTTTTTTCCAATCCTATAATCGGGGCAGACATTTGTAATCACTATTTTTCTTAATCCCCCACTGAACTGAGAAAGGTGATTTTTTTTCTCTAAAATCAGGAAGGAAGAGTTACTTCAAGTCCTCACTGACAGTAACAATTGCTGGATAGACTTCAGCTATCTAAAAATAGTTCCTCCCACAGCAGGGAGATTCTAATGTCAGCTGTGTCAGGAAATGCAACCCAAGAAGAGTGAAAACACTCTTGTGGTTCTAAAATTCATGGAGTCATTGCCATCTTCTGCATGTAAATTATATAAAACTCCTAACAATATAATCCTCAGGATATGTGGATGATTGGGCGGGTTGCAAAGCTTTTCCTTTAGGCTCAAACAGTTCTTTGATACAAATAATATTTTTCATTTCAAGGGCAATTGTTGATAGCCAATAGGCCCTGATAGTCCCTATGTGTCGCCTTTCAAAACACAGCATTGCTTTTCATGCGATGGAGACCATTTTTGCAGTTGAAAACCCATTCAGAAAGCTCAGCGATAGACAGGCCTTTTAAAATTCCAAGATGTAAATGCATTGAAGTGCACTATCAGACTGGCTTTCACAAAAAGCCCCTAGGAAGATAATTTAATGTATACATTCAGCCACTATTGTATTTCTTTTTCTAGCAATAATTCTTATTTTCCAATACTTTTTTTTTTAACAGAAAACCCCAGCTATGTATCAGTGGGGAAAAAAAGACAACACGCAACCCCAAATTTTACTGTTTATTACTATCTCAATCACTGCTGCTCCCTGGCTCATTTTATTTTTTTCAAAAAAATTTGAAAATAACATACAGGACAGTGAGATTATAAAAGAACATATAGCTACTCCAGGGGAAAAATGCCAGGAAAATGAATTTTTTTCCAAGAGAATATTGCACATTATCTTCTTTTTTTCTTCTTGGGTGAATTTATTTTACACAAGATGGAACTTCTTTTCCCTTTTCGTTTTATTTCTACAAGTACTTCTCTAGGACACAGTAGGACAGCAAGAGATCTTTAGAATATAGAATGTTTGTGTGTATTGACGGAGGAGGGGTAGGTGGCAAAATGAATTATCAAAAGGATAAAGTCAAGAATAAAGCATTCAACATTAGGATTCACCAAAAGGTGGGCTATAATCCTACTAAGCAACAAAGTACAGTTCTAAGAATTCCACACTCTAAACCAAAATATCATGGGCTAAGAGAAAAATCAATCTTTATATTGTATCAAAAGCAATGTCTAATGAATCCCTACAAAAATATTGACAGCTGTGCAATTAAAATAACAAAAATTCAATGATTATCTTGAGGCATTACTCCGTCAATTCTTCTAAAATGAAAAAAAAAAAGAAAGAAAAGCTTATTTAAGCAGGTCTTGGAAACCATGGAGAATTAGATCACAGTGAGAAACTCATGTGGGAATTCAATCATGTTTTTCTCCTCTGTAGTGAGTCGCTGTGCTACTTGCAAGCCTTAATTTTGGTTTTCTTTTTAATTTTTATAGAAATTAGATTACCAAAGCAGAGGTGCCAGGAAGAATACTGTTATTAGTTTCCTAAAACAAAACAAAACATAATAAAGGCAAAAATAAACAAACAAACAAACAAACAAATAAATAAATAAAACAATGAAAGCCACTGGTAGTTACTAAGAAGCAGCCATTTATCTTATACCTTGGAACCACAAACCCACATTTCAAGTTAAAGTAGTACTTTTATCTGTGTTAGAAGGCTCCAAGCATTCTAATCTGAAGGTAAGATTTCTAATGCTATTTGTAATCATTATTTTGAGGCTCTGCCAGGTCCTCCTGGGTGGTTGTAAGCTAATCTAGGAACCCAGAAGTACCTATTGGTCAAAATTATCTTGGTCACCAAACAGCACCTAGAAACTTGGTCTACACCCCAGTAGTGATGCTATATATCAATTCCATTTTGTATGATATGATTTGCATAATGTTCTCTAGGTTGGCAAAACACTCTGTTTGAAGAGTGGTGGTTTACCTGTGGTGAATGCAGAACTATGTATGTGGTAGGGTTACGCAGAATGAGTGAAGCTGGTCGTCTGGGTATCCATAAGGTCGTCAGGATATCCGTAAGGTAGATTTTGCCACTCACAGTAAACTATGGTTCTCAGAAGTAGAACAATCTTCATTGCATAGAATATCAACACATTTGGCTGTAGTGTGTGTGTGAATTCTGATGTCCACAGTAGTCAAGAGTCTAACATTTTTTCTTTTGTTTTTGAGATTATAATATAATTACAACACTTTTTCCTTTCCCTTTCCTCCCTACAAATCCTCCCATATATCTCTCCTTGCTCTTTCAAATGCATGGCTTCTTTTTTATTAATTATTTTTATATACATACATACATACATGCATACATACATACACACATTTATATTTACATATGTTCATAGATACAAAAATCCCGTCTTCTCAATCTGTATAATATTACTTGCATCTGTGTTTTCAGGGATGACCATTTGGTATCAGATACACAATTAGTGTGTTCTACCTTGGGGAAGACTATTTCCCCCACATTTAGCATTCCTTAATTGCCTGCAGTTCTTTGTGCAGGGTCTACTTTGGTTTATCTATTGTTTTGGGGCTTGTTCAGCTCATGTTTGGGAAGTGGTGTATCTTTTGACATTACTAGGAGACACAGCCTCACAGCAAACTCAACAATACTCTGGTTCTTTCAATCTTTCTTACCCCTCTCTTCCAAAATATTCCCCAAGCCTTAGCTGAGGGAGCATTTTGGAGGCATATCCAGTGGGACTGGACTCCATAACTATGAAATTTGATTGGTTGTGGTTTTCTACAATGGTGTCTATCTGTTTCAAAGAGCAGTTTCCTCAGTGAGGGCTGAGGACTATTTAGAGTGTAGTTATAGATTATACTAGTTTAATAAAGTAGGGGTTGTAGTTCCCCTCCAAGATCATTATTTCACTGGGCCTGGATAATTGGTTAGATTTCTAGTACTAGGCATGATTTCTTTCTTGTTGAGCAGATCTTAAGTCCAACTAGAAAACTACTGGCTACTGCTAAGGTATGTGTGTCACCTCTGCATCTTAGAGCTAACCTGCCATTCTGGTTGTTGTGATTCATAGGCATCATAGCTGGGTGGACTGTTGGTTGCTTCCCATCTTTGGAAGCTTACCTGGCACCTTCTGGTACCATGAAAAGTAGTCCTCAGGGAGGATGGAGGCATTCCATCTCAGGGGTATCTAGACACAGTGTCTGAAGTGAATGGTCACTCGCCTTTTGGAGGGGTAACAAAGGGCAATAGAAATAGCCTGTAATGTTTTGGGACTCTCTTGTACTACCTTGGCCAACATCTCAAAAGATGGTTTCTGATATCTGGTATTAAGGCTTTTGTTAGGTGATCTTTAACTACTGGAGGGAGCATTGTCTGTCCAAAAGAGAAAATTTAATTTAAAATATGTGTTTGTTTATACACAGACTTATGTGTATCATAGGTTCTTTTCAGTAGATAATTAATAGTATGGGTTCTTATTACTTTTTCAGATATCCTTACTGTTATTTTGTCCTCCCCATCCTTCTTCTGTATTTTCCTCTATCACCATTCCTTACTTAGAAGTCCCCCTTTTCCATTCCCTAATCAGAGTACTTGTACTTTCCTATTTGCTTCTCTATTGCTCCTACCCCTCACCCTACACCAACAATGGTCCCTTTTTTACTTTCCTAGTTTCTGCAGTTACTCCATATATGTACTCCCATCTGAAGATTTGGACTTAGAAGTCCCAATAAGAGAGACCATATGATGTTTGTCTTCCTGGGTCTGAGTTACCTTATAGTATATATTTTAGTTCCTACCATTGACTTGAAACATTCTTGATCTCACTTTTCTTTACAGTTGAGCAGTGTTCTATAGTGCATATGTACCATGTTTTGACTAACCACTTGGTTGAAGGACATTTAGGTTGTTTCAATTTCCTAAATGTTGGGAATAGAGCATTAATAAACATGACTGAGCAAGTGTCCAGTGGAGTAGGGTGTGTGTTTCATTTTTGGCCTTTTAGAATTATCCACACTAATTACTATGGTAGCTACACCAGTTTGCAATCCCAATAACAGTGAACAAGGGTTACCTTTTCTACACAGCACCATCCAGATTTGGTGTTGATTGTTTTGTTGATCTTTGCCAATATGATGGGATAAGATGAAATCTCAAAGTTATTTTGACTTGGATTTCCATAATTGGTAGGGATGATGAACATTTTTTTGAGATATGTATTAGTTATTTTTCTCTTCTTTTGATATCTCTCTGTTTGGGTCCCAGGTCCATTTCTGAATGGGTCATTTGTTTTGTTTTGTTTTTACTTGACTTTATTTTTTTGAGTTTATATACATGCATACATGCATACATACATACATATGTACATACATACAAACAAACAAATATATATTCTGTATATTAAACTTTGGTCAGAAGCAAAGCAAAGCTGACAAAGATTCTCTCCCATTCTGTGGGCTTCCTCTTCAACCATTCTATTGTTTCTTTACCTGTGAGGAAGCTTTTTAGTGTTATGAAGTCCTAGTTTTAATTCCTGGGCAAACGGAGTCATATTCTGAAAAAATCCTTTCCTACATCTATATCATGTAGGGTACTGCCTATATTTTCTTAGAGCAGTTTCAAATTTCATGTTTACGTCTTTGATCCTCTTAGTTTGTGTGCAAGGTGCTAGATAGTGGTCTAATTTCATTTTCTGCATGTGGACATCCAGTTTTCGAGGCCTTATTTATTGAAGACACTGTGATTTCTCCAGTTTATATTTTTGGCATCTTTGTCCAATATTAACTGACTGATGTTATGGGCACTCATGTTTTGGACTTCAATTTTGTCTACATGCCTGTTTTGTAACACGACATTATTGTTTTTGTCACTATGACACTTTAATAAATCTTAAGATGTGGAATTGTAACTGCTCCTACTCTGTTATTTTGTTCAGGATTTTGTTGTTGTTTATCTCAAGTCTTTTGTGATCCCATAAGAATTTTAAGAGTTTGTATCTATTTCTATAAATAATGAGACAGGACTTTTGTATTGAATCTATAAATAACTTTTGGTAAAGTGATGATTTTGTGATATTAACTTTACCAATGATCATGGAATATTTTTCCATTTTATAATGTCTCTCTCTTCAGAAAGGTAAAGTTTTCATTGTGGAAGTCCTTCAGTTACTTGGTTACGTTTACTCCTAGATATTTTATTTTCTTTGAGACTACTGTGAATGGAAACATGTCCAGGATCCCCTTTCTGTGTATTTGCTGTTGCTGTAAAAAAATATGATTATTGCAAGTTCATTCTATATCCTGCCATACTGCTGAATTTTTAAAATCATTTCTAGAAGTTTTCTGGTAGAATATGTAGGCTCTGTAATGTGTAGTATCATGTCATCTGCAAATAGGGAGACTTTGATATCTTCTTTTCCCATTTGTATCTCTTTCATTTCCTTCTCTTGTCTTATTGCTCCAGCTAGTACTTTTAGCACAATATAGAAAAGGAGTAGGGGCAGGGACACCCCTGTTGGGGTAGTGATAAGCATTCTAAATGTTAATGAATTGGTCCTTTTTGCTGTCTGTTACTTACATTGACTCTGATTGGTTAAATAAAATGCTGAGGCCTGAGATTGGGCAAAGACAGAGAAAGGTGGGACTTCCTGAGACAAGAACAGGAAGCCTGAGCTTTGGCCAGAGGATTGAAAACATTCTAGCCAGCAGCAGGAAGATTAATGCATTCCAGCCAGGAGCATCAATAAGGAGACACACACCATGGGTTAGAAAAAGAAACCTCATTCCACATGGCCAGGAATATTGGCATATCATGGAGAATGGCAGTCCAAGGGGACGCATGTATATAGGGTCATATTTGGGTTATATAATTAAGAGCTAGCTTAGATGGGCCAGGAATGCACAACTCAGGCCAAGGCTTGTTAAAATCCATGTGGTCTGTGTGCTCATTTATAATGGATGGTTAAGGATTAGCCACTGAACCAATTAACAATAATATAAATACGGTTAAATAGTTTAATTAGCCATTATTTCTTTTTATACACCCCTGTCTCCACCCTGACATTAGTGGGATTGCTTCAATCCTTTTCATTTAGAATGTCGTTAGCTGTAGGTTTCTCATGTATCATCTTTATTATGTTTAGGTAAGTTTCCTCTAGCCCTACATTCTCTAAGACTTTTATCATGAAGGCATGTTGGATTTTGCAAAAGGATTTTTCTTTATCTATTGTGTTGAGGGAAGGTCTAATATCATTGTTTCTGATAGGTTGAATTCAATGCTGAGATCTGGTTACCACCCCCTTCTGAGGCATTCTCTTGATTGGTTAATAAAAGTTGCTTACGGCCAATTAGCTGGGCAGAAAGAGTATAGGAAGGCGGGACTTCCTGAGATTAGAACAGGAACCCTGAGCACACACAGAGAATCGGCCCTTTCCTGTTGAGAGACACAGAAGGAAAGAGTCATCTTGAGATCGCTGGAAGGCAATTGCAGGCACATGGCGGTTTGGGATTAGGTGATCTGGGTTAACTTAGAGTAGATAATTGAGAGTCTGTCCAGCTAAGAGCTAAGCATTAAAACATTAAAAGGTCTTGGTGTATTTAATTATTGGGGAAAAGACTGTGGCGGCTTATAGGACCTCAGTCAAAGCAGTCCTGGGCTGTTGGACTTCCAGACTCCCAGACTTCCCCCAAGCCCAGGCGAAGCTCCTGCCAAGCTGCTGGTAATTCTACTGGCCTAATATAGCAACCTACATTAATTAACAGAGTTTAGGTTACAGTGATGTAGGCCACCCTTGGTCCTGGGGCTCTTTCTCCAGGATAAGTTAGGCAACCAGTTAAGGCACACAGGCCAGGCTGCTTGCTCCTCTGCCAAGCTGCCAGCTACTCTGCCAGCCTAATCTTATAGTTTATATTTACTAATAACTACAATAATTAATTAATTTGCAGTTTCAGGTGGCATTCAATGTGGTAAGGCATTATGGGTAATTTTATTTTCAAAACTAGAGAAAACTGCAGATTTTGAAACTATGATGCTGGTAGTTGATAATATGACAATGTTTACTGCTGACCTCTATACTGTTTTTCAATCAGACTGGATGTTTTATGCTGTTTACCTTTTTTTTTCTTTTATTGGTTGGTCATAAGAAAGATGCCTGGGATATGGTTGCTGAGGCTGGGAAAAGATTTACTTCATTTACTAAGATAATACAAGGTCCTCAGGAAACCTTCTCAGATTTTTGGGGAGACTGACTTCAGCTGTAGAGAGAGATGTAGATAATCCTGATTCCAGACAGGATTTGATAAATGCCTTGGTATATGAAAATGCAAATGCTGAATGTTAAAGGGAAATTAGACCATTGAAAGCTCGAGGAGCCACGGTAGATGAATGGATAAGAGAAACAACTGATATTGGTTTTCAGGAGCATCAGACTAATATCATAGCACAAGCCATTGCTAGGGGTCTTAATGGGTGCTTTAAAAATGTTGAACTTGGTCATTCCAAAGATATTGTAAGGCTGAAACCTCCAGAAATCAAAATGATAGGTTCTTGGACTCTGTACAACATGGTCATAAAAGGGAACACATGGCTTTTAATAGCAATAGAAAGTTAAGGTCTCCAGGATTTTGTGCTCATTGTGGAAGAGGTAAACACTGGTCCCAGGAATGTAGAGCTGAAATGGATGTCAGAGGTAACCCCTTGCTGGGAAACGAGGGGAGGGGACTACCAGTTCAGACTCCCCAAAACAATGTGAACCATCATCAACCAGAGGGAAACAAACAGGCAGGAAGAACAAAATTAACTATTGTGGATCTTTTACAGGCTACTGAAGGTACTACAGCTTTAGATTTGACCACAGATGAATCTAAAACATTATCCAAAACAGATGAACATTATATGTTAACCACTGATATTTATGGTCCCTTACCATCGGGAACAATAGGATTAATATTTGGAAAAAATGGATTAACTTGTCAAGGATACTTTATTCATCCAGGTATTATAGATGGAGACTTCAAGGAAGAAATTAAAATTATTACATCCATATGGAAAGAGATGACAATTAATGCAGGGGAAAAAATTGCCTAACTGCTTCTGTTTCCTTACACCAAGGGCAAGATTGTTCCAATAGATGGAACAGGAGCAGTTGAAAATACTGAAAAACATGTGTATTGGCAAACAATGGTAAGTGATAAGAGACCAAAATTAAAAATACAAATGAATGGTATTGAAATAGAAGGATTGCTTGACACGGGAGCTGATGTCACTGTCCTCTCATGGGAGTCTTGGAATCCAAACTGGCCACTTCAAAAGGTTCCTACACATTTTGTAGGAATTGGTAAATTATCACATGTAAAATAGAGTGTACGATGGCTTAACTGTGTGGGGCCAGAAGGGCAACAGGGAAGTTGAGACCTAATGTGGCTGATGTACCCATAAATATATGGGGAAAGGATCTCTTATGACAATGGGGTACTCAAATTAATATTCCTGCAATGCCAGAAATAACAAATGATGAAATGATGGATGCTTATGAGGAAAGTATTGATATGAGTACTCAACAACAACTGCAAGCTATGTCTAGTGTCCAAACACATGACACCCCAGGCATTGAATTTCCTAATTTAGACTAGGGGCCACTGCTGAAATTCCAAGAGCCCTACCCTTGACATGGTTATCAAATAAACCAGTGTGGCAAGAGCAGTGGCCCATAACAAAGGAAAAATTGGAGGCTCTTAAGCAATTGGTAAAAGAACAGATGGAGGCTCATCATATAGAAGAGACTACCAGCCCGTGGAATTCTCCTGAGTTTGTAGTAAAAAAGAAATTGGGTAAATGGAGAATGGTAACAGATTTAAGAGCTGTGAATAGAGTAATTCAACCTATGGGTCCTTTGCATCCTGGTATACCTTTACCTTCTCTATTACCAAAGTCATGGCCTTTAATAGTAATTGATTTAAAGCTGTGTTTTCTCAATTCCATTACATAAGAATGATAGGTAAAGGTTTGCTTTCCCCGTACCTATTCTTAATAACAGTAGACCAATCAAGTGGTATTGTTGGAATGTGCTTCCACAGGGAATATTGAGTAGTCCAGCTCTGTGTCAATATTTTGTACAAAAATCATTAGAAATAATGTGTAAGCAATTTCCTCTATCTATTATCTATCATTATATGGATAATGTTTTGTTGGCTGATTCTGATGTAGTTATTTTAGAGAACTTATTTAAGGAAATGCAAAGAATTCTACCACTATGGGGGTTAAAAATTGCTCCTGAAAAAATACAAAGAGGAGATTCAATCAACTATTTGGGTTATAAAATAAATCAACAGAGAATAATATCACAAAAGATACAGATTCGTAAAGACCAATTGAAAACTCTTAATGATTTTCAGAAATTAATGGGAGATATAAATTGGCTAAGGCCCACCCTTGGTTTAAGTACTTATGAGTTAAGTAATTTGTTACAAACATTACAAGGGGATTCAAATCGAAACAGTCCAAGATGTTTAACTGCTGAGGCAGAAAAGGAATTAATGTTGGTAGAACAAAGATTGCAAGATGAGTACATAGATCGAATTGATCCTCAACTTGATTGTATTTTTGTAATTTTACCATCAATTCATTATTCAACAGGACTCATCATGCAACAGGAAGATAGTATTATGGAATGGATTTTCTTACCACATAAACAAAGTAAAAAATTAAAGACATACATAGAAAAAATATCTGAATTAATTGTAAGGTAGAATAAGACTATATCAATTATCAGGAATGAACCCGGCCAAAATAGTAGTGCCTTTTACTAATGCTGAGATTATGTCATTGTGGGTAATCAATGAAGATTGGCAAATAACCTGCAGTAATTATTTGGGAGAAATTAATAAAAAATTCCCCAAAAAAGCAAACATATACAATTTATAAAAAGAACTAATTGGATTCTTCCTCATATTGTAAAGGGAATGCCAATTCCTGATTCACCAACCTTCTATACTGATGCTAACAAGATGGGAATGGCAGGTTATAAGAGACAAAATCAGCAAGGTAATCAAAAGTCCATATACCTCAGTTCAAAAAGCAGAATTATATGCAATCCTTATGGTGTTATTAGATTTTCCTGAGCCTCTTAACATAATTACTGTTTCTCTATATGTAGAAAGAGTTGTGTTGCCTACAGAAACTGCTGAATTTATTCCTGATAATACAGAATTAACTTCTTTATTTATACAATTGCAACATGTCATCAGAAGTAGAAATAACCCATTATATATAACCCATATTCAGGCTCATACAGGTTTGCTAGGTCCACTGGCAAAAGTAATGAGGAGATTGACCAATTACTCATAGGAAATGTGTTGGAAGCCTCAAAATTTCATCAGAAACATCATGTTAACAGTTCAGGTTTAAAGAAATTCTCTAATACCTGGCAACAAGCCAGGGAAACAATTTTAAAAATGTCTTACATGTTCTTTGTATAACCAAACTCTATTACCTGCTGGTAGTAACCCTAGAGGTACTAAAAAGAATGAAATTTGGCAAATGGATGTTTTCATTTTGCAGAATTTGGAAAACAAAAGTATGTACATCATACCATTGATATATACTCAGAGTTTCAATTGGCAACTGCTTTAAGTTCTGAAAAAGCTTATTGTGTTATTGCACATTTATTAGAAATAATGGCATTTATTGGTGTACCTGCACAAATTAAGACTGATAATTCTCCTGCGTATGTATCTAATAAAATGAAGCAATTCTTTGCATATTATAATATAAAGCATGTTACTGGTATACCATACAATCCTACAGGACAAGCAATTGTAGAAAGAGCTAATCATACCTTAAAAGAGATGCTTTTTAAACAAAATGGAGAATTAAGGAATCCGGGGATAGATTACACAATGCTTTGCTAACTTTGAATTTCCTAAATGTTGGTGGAAAAGGTACCACTGGAGTTGAGAGACATTGGGTTATACAAAAAAAAAAAAAAAAAACAAAACAAAAAACTGGGTAATTAAATCAACCAATATATTATAAGGATATTTTAACTTTAGAGTAGAAACCTGAAATGGTTTTAAGATTGGGGATGTGGTTATGCCTATGTTTCTACAGGGAATGAAAAAATGTGGTTACCAACAGAACTTATAAAGATTAGATCTGACCAGGAAGAACCTCCTATTAACTGAAACATGAATGCCTTTGCATGGTAAGAGTATTTTATTAACTGTTTGGTGTTCATGATATTCCAGTCCTTTATACAGGATGGATAGAGTTTATGCCTTAAAATGGACTTACAAAGTTGTTCCATGCCTTTCACTTGCTCAAAATTAGAGCAAAAATTTATTCTCAGAGCCAAGGACTGAATGACAATAACAACAAGACAAATAGGTCAGAAGATTCCACCTAACATACTGCTTCAATCACTGTTTTCTTAAAAACTTTGCATGCAAATAATTTTTAAAAGTGCTAGTTCAAAAATGATCAATCCTACAGAGACTGGACAAAAAAAACTGTAGGTAACTTTCCCAGGAATTGGCCAATGTCTCATTTTTTGAAGGGTACGTGAAAATATTTACACTCCATTCTCATGAGATGGGATGGAAGTTTTTGTTGTGTGTTATGTTATGTGTTGTGATTGTTGTCATCTAGGATGAATAAATATATGATATGTGTTGTGAAAAAATAAGAATTGGATTCAGGGATTTTCTTCTTTCCCTCACTCTATTCTTTGTCTCTTTTGTTATTAAAAACTTAAGATTATTTTGTTATATTAACACATAATGATAGGAATTTAAGATTGTTTTGTTATAATAGATATTGATAGAAAGTTAAGATTATGTTTTGTATATACTTATAGATAAATTTTAGTTTCAAATTTTCAAGATTTCTTTTGAAAAATAAAAATTTATTTTTCTTCTATTGCCAAAAAACAGTTTGCCCTAGAAAAGATTACATACCATCTTTTTATGGCATGAATGGAGACTTACAAATGTTTTTCCTCTGTTCAAAGAACAGAAAATATTCCTTAATTGATATGTGCATCCTGCACATCCAAGGCATTCTGGTAATTGCAGAACTATATGTTACTTGTGAGAAATTATATATTTTCAGAACAACAGGACCAGAGCCCAAAGAAGACAAGTAACCAAAATAATCCAGCCTCATAGATTGCCTCAATAGCTGTTTCCTCAAAAATCTGCGTCAAGAACAACTTCAAACAGCTTGCTGAGATGGCCCAGTCTCAAAGACTGTTCCAGACTAGACTTCAATAAAGCCCTGAACTTTCCTACCAAAGTCCAGCTTTGAGCTACAAATTGCTCAGAACATTCAAATTACTGAGCACGTAGAGACTGGACAACAAATGTTACTATCAAATTGATTAACCTTTTTTTTTTTTCATTTTATTTGAACCCCTAACCAGCTTTTCTGCATCCCAATTCAGCAGGAAGCAGTTTTAAGAGAACGATGTCCCATTCCCAAAAAGTGGGGTGGATGATTGGTTATTTGATGGGTTATAGATGTCATTTAGGGGGAATGGTTTCAAATTGTAATATGGTCTTGTTAAGCAAGGTGTAGCAGGTTAGGCTCAGGGATTTCCTCCTCTTTCTTTATCATTCTTTCTCTCTTATATAGGGGGATAAGACTTGAAAAAAAAGAAGGGGAATATGGATATATAATATAGAATTGATAAGATGAAAGGATAGATTATTGAATCTACTTCTATAGATCTTTGTATATTTATACAAAATTAAGGCTATATTTTGATTAGGTATTGTACCTATGTAATTCTTAAAATTGCATTGTGAAGTTCTAGTCCTTTTGACAGCAACTATTACAAACTGTTTAGGATAATTAAGAAATGCAAGTTGATAGTCATTCAAACTTGTGATTTTACTAAGATAATTAGTTAGTTAGTCTCAGAGGTTCTAAGTTGTCAGATATTAAGTTGTTAGAGATAAGCAACATTTGCTTGCTCAATGGATATGGATAGATGGTCTTCAAAAACCTCAAGTGATCTGTAGAATATGGCATTTAAAGATATTTTTATTATTTTAAAAATTATTTGACATGAAATTGTCAGCTCCTGACAGTTCCCATTGGATTTGGAAGGGGACTATAAGCATCAAAAAAATCACAATCAGGAGATAATTCCTACTGGGCAGAAATGCCCCTGCTCTCTCAACACACTATATACAGTCCAAAGATGGACCAGAGCTCAATGCAGGTAAATTGATGGCCTGTTTTTTGCAAAGACAGAAATGACAAATCTTACTTCCTGCTCCAAAACTAAGTCTGTGAGATATGCTTAGCTAGAAGGCTAAAGTTGATGCTTCAATATTATAGAAACTGGGGACTGTCTAGCAGTCTGTTGTCTGTCATTTCATAGTTTTGGAAGTTGCTTGCTCTGCACTTCCTATCTATTCAGATATATTTATCCTTCTCCGGTTTCTGATGTTATTGAAGACTACATAGTTATAGCCTCACAATAAGTTTTAAGCCATCTAGGAATTAAAAGGATGTTTTAAGGTTAAGATGATTTAGCTAATAATGTCAGTAATGATGGAGGTTGAATTAGGTATAAATCCTTAAACACATCAAGAGAGATATGTAATAGAATATATTTCTGAGTTGACTAGTCAAATACATATGGAATGGACATTGAGAATATTTTTCACACCTTTTAGTTTTCATAATTGTTTTTATTGTATGTATTGTTATTGTTACTGTATTGTGTTTATTGTTGTATTTATTGTTACTAAGAAAGGGAGCCTTTTGTTAGACTTAAAGGGGGCGATGTTGAGGGAAGGTCTAATATCATTGCTTCTGATAGGTTGAATTCAATGCTGAGATCTGGTTACCGCCCCCTTCTGAGGCATTCTCTTGATTGTTTAATAAAAGTCACTTATGGCCAATTAGCTGGGCAGAAAGAGCATAGGAAGGTGGGACTTCCTGAGATTAGAACAGGAACCCTGAGAACACACAGAGAATTGGCTCTTTTCCACTGAGAGACAGAGAAGGAGACAGTCACCTTGAGAAAACTGGAAGGTAATTGCAGGCACATGGCGGTTTGGGATTAGGTGATCCAGGTTAACTTAGAGTAGCTAATTGAGAGTCTGCCCAGCTAAGGGCTAAGTGTTAAAACATTAAAAGGTCTTGGTGTATTTAATTATTGGGGAAAAGACTGCAGTGGCTTATAGGCCCTCAGTCAAAGCAGTCCTGGGCTGTTGGACTTCTAGACTCCTGGACTTCCCTTGAGCCCAGATGAAGCTCATGCCAAGCTGCTGGTAATTCTAATGGCCTAATATAACAACTCATATTAATAAACAGAGTTTAGGTTACAGGTGGTGTAGGCCACCCTTGGTCTCAGGGCTCTTTCTCCAGGATAAGTTAGGCAACTGGTTAAGGAATGAGGGCCAGGCTGCCCACTCCTCTGCCAAGCTGCTGGCTACTCTGCCAGCCTAATCTTACAGTTTATATTTACTAATAACTACAATAATTAATTAATTTGCAGTTTCACTATTGATATCATGTGATTTTTTGTCTTTAAGTCCTTTTATGTGGTTTTTAATACATTTATTTAATTCAATATGCTGAGCCATACTTGCATTTCAAGAATAAAGCCAACTTGGTCAAGGTAGATAATCTTTTTTGATATGCTTGCAAGTATTTTCTTGAACAGTTTTTTGAATCTATCTTCATTAGAGATAGTGACCTGCAGTCATTTTCTTCTTCTCCCCCACCTTGTCCTTCTTTGTCATTGTTGTCTTCTTTTAGTTTATGGGCATTTATGTGTGTGTTTACCTGGTTTTGGTATTAGAGGGATACTGGCTTCATAGGAGTTTAGAAATGTTCCTTGTGTGTGTGTGTGTGTGTGTGTGTGTGTGTGTGTGTGTGTGTGTATCTCTTTCTGTCTCTATCTTTCTCTCTCTCTTCTTGAATAGTTTAAGGAGGATTGGCTATAGATTGTCTTTGAAAGTCTGATAGAAATTTTCTGTGAATCCATCTGGCCCTGGACAATTTTTTATCTTAGAGGCCTTTTATTACTAATTCAGTCTCATCCTTTGTTATAGGTTTGTTTAGGTTGTGACTTCTGGTTTAATTTTGGTAGTTTGGCTGAATCTAGAATTATACATTTCTTTTAGGCTTTTCAGCTTAATTGAGTGTAGTATTTAAAACTATTCCTTTATAATATTCTGTATTTCTTTGGTGTCTGTTGTAATGTATCTCTGTTGATTTCTTATTCTCTTAATTTGAGTTCTCTAATTCTTTTGTTTGGTTAGTTGGGCCAAAGATCTGTAAATATGTTTATCCTCACAAAGAACCTGCTCTTAGATTTGTTGACTCTTTCTACATTTTTTTTCTATTTCATCCGTTTCTGCTCTGAAGTTTATTACTTTTTACCATTAACTGAGTTTGAACTTGTTTGGTTGTTTTTCCAAATTTTTGAGTTACATAATTTATTTGTTTTGTGATCTTTCTGATTATTTTTAATATAGGTATTTAGAGATATAAATTTCTCTCATAGGGCTGCTTACAATGTGTCCCAGATTTGATACTTTTAAAATTTTTTTCATTTAGTTCCAAGAAATTTATTAACTTTTTTCTTGATTTCTTCTTTTACTCATTCCTTACTCAGTAATGAGTTGTTCAATCTCCATGAGCTTGAGTGTTTACTAGAGATATGTTTGCTGTCAATTTTAAATTTTTCTCATTGTGGTCAGATAAGACACAAGGAATTATTTCAATCTTTGTTTTGTGTCCAAGGATGTGGTCTTTGTAAGAAAAGCTTCCATGTATTGCTGAGTGGTATGTTTGTTCTTTGGTGTTCCAGTGGAATATTCTGTAGATTTATGTCAAGTCTATTACATTTATGATGTCAATTAATTCTGATGTTTCTCTGTTCAATTTTTGTTCAGATGACCTATCTATTGGAGAAAGTGGGATATTGAAATAACCAAATTTAATGGATTGATATTAATTTATATCTTTAAATCCAGTAGTAGTTTTCTTATGAAATTGGGTACCTCCGGGATTTGTGTGTGTGTGTGTGTGTGTGTGTGTGTGTGTGTGTGTGTGTGTGT
>CAJQZJ010032918.1:1658789-1695768 GCA_907164525.1 Lophiomys imhausi | reverse complement strand
TGTGTGTGTGTGTGTGTGTGTGTGTGTGTGTGTGTGTGTGTGTGTGTACATATTTAGGATAGCAATGCCTTCTTGGTTACCTGTTCCCTTAATTAAAATGAAGTGTCCCTTTTATCTCTTGTGATTAGTTTTAGTTTAAAGTCTATTTTGTCAAGGATTAGGGTAATATTGCTTTGTAGCTTCCCATTTGAGTGGACCTTTTACTCCAAGGTTGCACCTATCTTTAAAGCTAAGCTGTGTTTCTTGTAGATAGCAAATAGATTTTATTTCACAATGCGTTTAGTCAACCCATGACTTTTTGTTGGAGGATTAATCTATTTAAAGTTATTGTTTAAATTTATTATTCAAACTATGTGTGTTAATTGTTATTGTGGTAATTGATTTTTGGCATTATTTTCTGCATTGTTATTGATGCTTTGGGTTTTATTAATTGTAGTTGTGTATTTCTTACTATAGTTTTCCTGCTATGCTCATTTCTCTTCAGTTTAAAATGTTACTTCCTGTATTTTCTTTAAGTTTTATTTGTTGTCTATAATTTTTTGGAATGTTTATACTATGGAAAGTTTTTATTTCTCCTTCAATCATGGAAGATAGTTTTGCTGGGCACATTACTCTAGGTTTGCTGTCATATTCTTGAGGACTCAGAATGCCTTGCTCTAGTCTCTTCTGGATTTTAAAATTTTTCCATTGAGAAATCAACTGTCATTTTGATGAGTTTTCCTTTATTTGTGACTTACATTGTTTTAAATCTCTTGGAGCCTATAATACACTTTCTTTGTTCTGTATACTTAGCATTATAACTTGATATATGATATATCTATTTGGTGTTGTGTGTGTTTCTTATATCTTAATAGGTGTGTATTTCCTTAGTTTAAAGAGTTTTCATCTATGATCTTGTTGAAGACCTGATATATGTTAATGACTTGGGATTTTTCTCCCTCATCTATGTATAATTCAAACGTTAATTTTTTTCATAGTGTTCCATATTTCCTATAAGTTCAATTCCTGTTTTTTATTTGTTTGTTTGTTTTTATTCCTTGCTTACTTGTCCCAGCTTCTCTACTTTATATTCAAGTTGCGGTATTCTATTTTCTACTTGATTCATTTTATCTATAAGGCCTTTTTGAGAGTTTTCTAGTTGAGATATTGAAATTTTCAATTCCTTGTTCATTTCAGCTTGAGTTCTTTTAAGTGTTTCTATCTTTTTATTGGATTCTATTTTCAATTCCTTGTTTGTCTTTATCATTCACATCAGGTTTATGTTTTTGTTTTCCTGGGCATTGCTCAAGCATTTATTTGTCTTAATTTTTTTCTCTTTAATTCCACTGAGTTATTCTTTGTGTCTTCTTTAAACTCCTTGAACTCTTTGATGAAGTTTATGATTCTTATTTTAAAATATGTGTCCTGGGCTTCATCTAGAAAATTCCCTTTGGAAAACATTTGTACACAACTGGTAGGTTTGACTGATAAATTTTAGAAGGAAGATACTTGCTTGATCTTTCATATTGTTGGCATTTTTCCTATTATATCTGTACATGTATACTTCTTTTTTAGTTCTGTATCTAATACAGATAGAACAGAAGAGAGGATATCCAGGTGAGTTGGGTTCAGAAGATGAAAATGCAATGGGTGGAATGGAGTTGGGTAGACAGAAGGAGCTAGGCTGGTGTGTAGGATTGCTTCCTGGTCCAAGCCTGGATTTTGTGGTTAGGTGGAAAGGTTGGATATGGTGTGGGAGGGCTCTGTTGTTTGGAAGGTGTTTAGGGAGGGCTCAGTAATAAGTTTGGAGATCAGTTGCAGTGTAGGCAAGGGGACCCAGACTAGGTTGAAGCACTAGATATGGGGCTCATGCTAAATTTGGCAGGTTAGACAAAAGGTGTGGGTGAGTTGTTCATGGAGACTCCCGAGGCTGGGACCTGGAGGATGAAGCAGGTAGTCTCCAATATAAAAAAAAAAATTAAATTTCATCTTTTGAGAATTGCCTGTTCATCTCATTAGCCTGTCTATCTGTTAAGTTGCTTGATTTCTTGTGGTCTATTTCTTTGAGACTTCTTTAGCCTCTAGATAGTAATCATCTGTCAGATATAATTCTTACAAAGACTTTGATGCTTTGGGCTTTCCCTGTACCTGGTAAGTTGTTTCATTTGCTGCATAGAGGTTTTGAATTTTATGAGGTACTCTTTGATTATTGGCCTTTTTTTTTTTTTTTCTGGGAATCGGAATCTGGAGAAGGTGTCTTCCTATGTCTGTATCTAGCAATGTTTTCCCTATTTCCCCAATGGCAGTCAGAGTTTTAGATCTTATGTTAAGGTTTAATCCATTTGGAGTTGACTCTTGTGCTGGATGCAATGTCAGTACAGATGACCAACATACACATGGAAAATGAACAGGTTCATTAGGTACCTGAAGCTTATAAAAGAAACCCACAACAAGATTCCATCTTTAAAAAGTCAAAGAACAATGAATATGGGTGTGACTATAGACAAAATACTCTTTTTTTTTTTTTGTAAAACCTTATACACTGTTGGTGGGACTATAAACTGGTGGAATTAGTTTAGTATGAAGATCAGTAGGGGGGTTCCTCAATCCCTCCCCCCAAAATAGATCTACCATGCAATCTAGTCACATCACTCCAGGTAATTACCCGAAGGATCCCACGTGGACAGTTCAGAAAAGTATTTGCATATTTAAACATTTCCTGCTCATTGCAGCACTGTTCACCATGGCTGTATGGAAGCAATCTAGGACCTAGATGTCAAGCAAAAGGAAAATATGATCTACATACACAATGGAATTCTTTACAGTCACACGGAAGAGTGAAGTCAGATCATTTGTGGGAATATGAATGAAACTGAAGGTGATCACATGAAGTGAATTAAGTGATCCTCAGAAAGGTAAATATAATGTGTTTTCTTTTCTTTTTCTGACAACAAAATAACTTTATTTTTAAAATTTTTTAAATATATTTACTTGTTGCTTCAGGTTACATCTCCATCATATTGTCCTCTTTTCCCCCTTCCCAGCCCTACCCTCCCACCCTCTTCTGCCTAACCCTTCCATCCCACTCCTCTGGAGTGGAGTGTCCCTATGTAACAGTCCTCCGCCCCAGTTCAGAAGTCAGATGAGGGCCAAGAGCCTCCTCATACACTGGGGGCCTACAAGGCAGTACCACCAGTGAAAAGTGTCTCACTGACAGGGAGAGAAAAATAAAACAAACAAACAAACAAACAAAATCTATGTCCATGTTCCCTTTGGTGCGTTGGTTGTAGTATAGATATCCTGTACTATATAACTAAAATTTCTTTCATTTGCAGTTTCTAGATTTTATATAGAGACATAAAACCATACAAATATATGCTTATGTGAGCTAAACATTGAAGTGAATATGTCTAGAAGACAGAGGACTAGTGAGAGTGGAGTGAGAAGAAGGGAGAAGGGGGGGGATGTGGGGAGATATGCTCAGCAAAGAATATACACAGAATAGGGGCTCAAGAGACAACTCAGAGGTTAGGAGCATGTAGTTCTCCTGCAGAAGCCATACAATTGACCCATTACTTTTTCTTTAAGATGACACGCCTGACGCCTGACATGTGGGTTATCATAACAATTGTCTAGGTTATTTGGGAGAAACTTGAAGGTCACTTATGCTAAATCATTCACTAGAGCGTGAGATGATGACCAGAACAGGATATCAGATGGTCTTCTTATCATACTGTCCCTGTGACTACCTCAGAACCCTAAAGGCAGACTGTAAGCTCCATATGTAGACACATGAATCGCCTGAGAAATGCTCTACTCAGGCACAGGGTTAGCTTGGACTGTTTCACATCACAGAGGTTAGTTTTCATCTATGTTGTCCATATATATATTGCATGTTGAGCACATCTCACCCTTCAGTCCCCTCATAAGCTGGGATATTTGTACACCATGATGATTCCAGCTAGGATTCAGCAGTTCCTAAACTTACTGTCCATTGGACCACCAACTGAAAGGCTAGAGTCCAACACATCTTTTGGAAATAAAACTGACTCTTCCCCTCTCAGTAGCAATGAGTTGGCATCAGATCCTCAGCTAGGGTGGGGATTCATATCTGTCTCTTCTCCTTTGTGTTGGAGTTTTGTCTCGTTTGAGCTTCACTCTGGAGCCTTTGTAAGCTGTCACGGCTGCTGTGAGTCCACCTGTGCACATGCTGTTGTGTCACAAAAACTCCTATTTTCTTAAAGGTGTCCAATGTCTTACAATCTTTTTGGCTCCTCTTCTGAGATGACCACTGGGCCTTTGGGACTACTGTGATTTGAATACAAATTTTTCCTTCAAAAACTCTCATTGTATTAATTCCCATTGTGAGGTGTTAAGAGTGGGAAATAGCCTATGGTGTCTAGTCTGTTCTGCTGTGTATGATTAGCCATAGGAATTGGTCTCAGACATACACTATGCAGATGTTCAATGCTCATTGTAATGATTCTTTGATTTCCTACTGCTGCTCACCTCACTCTGAAACAGCTGTTCCTGCAACAAACCAAAACAAAACAAAATACTCAATACCTCCAAACCTTGCCGATTTCAGTAACTATGGACTTTCTAGTTTATAATAATTGTCTCTTTTAGCTCTAACAGTCTCTTGTCAAAATTATTCACTTCCTATAAGCTCTGTCTCTTTCTGCCTGTCCTAAACAGCTGCTGCTTTCAAAGGTGATTGGAGAGAGGGATCCAGCTTTATCATTCTGTAGTCTATGTCTGAACCACTCCGTAAGTCCCCAGTGTTGCTGCTAAATAGGGAAGGGCTCACTTGGTGAATTTCAATTTTTTTCTTTGACATTCCTTCCTTTTAAAAAAAAATCTTGAGTTTATTCATGATGCTGAACATTTACTTTGACCATCTTCTTCTTCCCCGCTGACTCATAGAGGACAAAACAAAATAAAAAACAAAAGCCATCTTTTCTTTTTTTTTTATTACTTCAAGTTACATCGCCATTACCACCCTCTCCTTCTACCCTCTCTCCCACCCATCCCACCCTTCCAGTTTGGGGTGCCTCCATGTATCAGCTCCCCTCAGTTTGTTAGTCACATGAGGTCTAAGAGCTTCCTCTTGTGCAGGAGGCACACATGGCAGTTCCTCTAGAATAGAGTGCCCCACTAACCTGGTGGAATTTGCAGTTATCCTGGTGACTTGTTGCTAATCAGCTTTTAATCACTAATGACAAATCCTTTAATCAGCTTATAAAGAGGAAAGCTTTCTTTTGGTTTACCATTTCTTTGGGTTGACTCCATGTTTAGTTGGGCCATGACTCTGAGCCTTTTGTTCATTCACATCATGCTGAGGTCAGATGGTGGAGCAAACCTGACCAGAAAGCAGAGAGAAAGAGGGATGTATCCAGACACTATAATCCCCCTCACATGTCCCCAGTGACCTGAGCTCCATCACAAGACCACAGCTCTTAAAATACCTACCACCTTCCAAAGACTGTCAAAATGGGGATTGAGCCTTTAAACCAAAAGCCTTTGGGAGAGACACTCAACACCCAGATTGTGGCAAATCAAATGATTTTGTTTTTGCTGTTTTATCATTATTTAGTAAAATATAAATGATAAAAATTACCATTTATCCATTTTTAGATATACAATTAAATGGCAAATACTTTCACAGTGTTTCATAACCACCATCTCTTCAGTACCTCTTCTTTCTAGCATACCAGGGAGATACTATATTACCAACAAGCATTTCCCCATTTCTTTCTTCTTGACAACCAATACATTTCTGAATCTATGGATTTCTCAACTCTGAACATTTCCATAAAAGGAATATATGGCCTTTTGTGTCTGGTTTCTTTTACTAAACATATTTTACGTGGTAACATGTATCAGTGCTTAAACATTTTTTAATGAATGAGCCATATTCCATTGTGCATTTATTTTAGGCATTACCTACCCATTTATGTCCAGATGTAAGTGTGACTTGCTTCTATTCTTTGGCTATCATAAATAGAGCATTTGTACAAATTATATGTATGTTACATTTGATAATTTTCCTTCTCCTTTTTTCACCCATGGAGGCAAGTGTCAAAATAGGACCACCACTCTTGTAAAGTGGGTGGCATATTTCTTACCTTCATGGAAATCCCAGACTGCAATGTTGGTTTTCCTAAAAAAAAGTGTAGTCTCTTTAGTACTGAGATTTTTTTTTCTTTTGCATTAACACCTCAGTACCAGGTATCCTCAGAATGAAACAGGATCTATGGCACATACATGATTCTTAATACACAGCTATAAAATGGATGACAGCGAATTAAAAGTTAAGAACATTCACTCTTTGGAATGTCCTGGGGAAAATCATCTTCTGAGAGACACCATTTCTAGTCCTAGCACCCTCCATGGAAGCTGGGAGAGTATGAGCTTGCTGTCTCATCCCTCTGACCTTCAGCAGGCTCTTCTAATGAGGGGATGGGATTTGCTGAAGGTTTTCCCATCGTTGGTGTCCTTTTACTAAAATAGGTGCTGTTTTTCACATAAAAGGGGAGTTTAGTGTCTTTTTTGCTCAGCCATATATTTTAACAGCTGTAGGCCATGTATTCCAGAAGACAATAGTCAGTAACCCCATCTATCTTAACATTGGCTTTATTTGGTTTCAAGGAGTTTAAATTCCCTCACTTCTATCTCAGCTTTTGGTCCTCAGACCCCTTAGTTTCCTACTTGACTTCTATGTGACTCCCTCTGTCCTTTGTATTTAGAAAGATAGGACAATGGCAAACTGAGTCAGAGGCGATCCTATTTAGCTCAGCAGAGTGACTCTTCTGTGATGAAGTCTCAGTGCGTATTTTCATCCAATAACTTCATTATCATTTTTTAAAATTCCAAACTGATTTTGTGTTTATCTCATATCAGAAAATCACACCACTAAATGGCTGTTCATTGAATCTGTCTGGATTCTGCCAGCCTGCAGACCTGGATGTATGCCCCCATTTCCTTAAAGAGTGACAGTGATTTTAAGTTTGAGTTATTTTTTTTTAATCTAAGCATATAAATAGAGTAATGAAATACATATTTACAACTTCATTTCAGAGATATGTAATTTAAAATGGTGCATGAGGGAGGCCCAGTCTCTTTTTGCCACACCAAAGCTATCTGCACTGTAGTCTTCATAGTTTCTTAGCTGTTAAAAGAATTGAATCTCCAGAAGGATGAACTCAAAAGGCTTTAATGTAGAGCAAGACTAGTGTGGATCCAGTGCTCTGGTCTCCAATATGTGACAAGTTGGAACTCAGCTTTGAGAGGGCCCGAGTGGAATATTACAGGCTTACTAGAAAATCAATTGGGCAATTAGCAGAAAACATGGTTTAAGAGCCAAGAAACCTTGAGATATTGCTGATTAGTTATTTGAATCAAATAAAATAAGTTTAAGTTAAAATTATGTTTACAACTTTAGCTTTCCTTGGTGGAACTGGAAAGTCAAGAGGGAAAGAGGATTCAGACCTGGTTTATTTTCATTGTCCACACATGTGTCTTCATTTGTTTAGGTTGTCCTGCTGGAAACCGTTATCGTCCATTTGATAAATATCCTGAGGTTTTGCCAATAGAAAGCACATGTGACTCATAGTCTATTGAGTGGAGATTGATATACAGTAAGTAATTTACAAAATGCTGCTCGGAGGCCAATCCCTAGAGAGTTGGTGCTATCTTTTCATGAAAACGTGACTCAAAAGGAAAAGGAATCCTCAGGAATCTTCCAGTGGTCAGCTTGTGTGGTCATTCCCTAGAGTGGATGGTCTCAGAGAATTGATGTTGCTTTTGACTACATTTTATAATCTTCAATGGTTAAATCTTTATATTTTATATACTAAGTGAACATATTGCAACATTTAAATTTTTCCCCTTGGGATTTTTGTCTTCATCAAAGGACTGAAAATATAATGTGTTGAAATAAAACCTCTGCTAGAAGGAACTCTGCCTGTCCCCTGACATTTCTTCATAAAGCATTAATAATTCTTCTATTTTTCCAAATTACAGTGATGGATGCATCTTGGCAAAGTGAAAATTGAATATAAAATGTTGTGATGAATTATAAATATAGACATATTTCATTCTCTCATCTCAATACTTTGCATTAAATATGAGTGTTGTATTTCTTTCAAGTGATGGAGTTAATTTTATCTGAGAAAATAATAAAGTGATCATTCATTTTTGAAAGACTCTTTTTGGAAAAGTATATACTCATTTCCTTCTTGCTTTTACATACATATGTAACCTACTCTTGAAGAGCCAAGAAAATATTTTACACATGTTATAAACCCCACCAAATGGAAAAGAACTCAAAGCAAATGTTGACATAAGGACATGACTTGCCATATTACTTAGTGGGAAGAAATTTAAATTAGCTCCTTATGGACTAAGCAACATTTACAGTGATGAATGGCATGTGTCTTGGTCTTCGGGAAAACTTGAACTCTCTAGTAGCTTTTGGAAAACAGTGTAAGAAGCCATTTTGGAGCCATTCGTAACTAGTTGAGAGATTTGAGTGTGTCTGTGTGTCTGTGCATACGTAAGTGCAAGGGAGAGGGGGGGATAGGGATGGACAGGAGAAAACAGAGCATCTGTATAAGTCAACTATGAAAAATAAGTGCAATAAAATAGAATGACAATGAAATAATCATATTAAAATATGACATACTTTATAATATGAATATCATAAAATATGAGATAGTTCCATGTGTAAAAGTGCTTGCAGCACATACCTGATAATCTGAGTTTGATCCCCAGGGATTCTATAAAAAAATGAAAGGAGTGGCATGCATCTGTATTCCCAGAACTCCTACAACGAGATGGGAAGTAGAGACAGTAGACTCAAGAGGAAGCTCACAGGCCAGCTAGTCTAGGATACAAAGTATCTCAGAAATGAGAGAGATTATATCTTGACCAAACAAGATTTGGAAAGAGAGTACCCACTCCTGAAGGCTACTCTCTGACCTCAACTTGGATGTGCCTTTCCACACACATGGGCATACATGTATACATTCACAGCAAAAATAATAATAATAATAATAATAATAATAATAATAATACCAAGAACCATAATGTTATAATGACATGAATATAATAAAACCGAAGACAGCATCCATGTACCAGATAAGATAATAAGAGAAGAAACTTGTAAAATCAGTTTTTCTTTTCCTAGCACTCTTTACAGAGAAGTGTGAGAGTTACCAGTAGTTATCATCCATTGTTCACGTATCTTACAACAAATAGCATAGCAACTACTTGTGTTGCTTAGGTTTGTTTGTTTGTTTTTTGTCAACTTGACACAAACATAATCATTTGGGAAGAGGGAATCTCAACTGAGGAGTTGCTTCTAATAGATTGGCCTGTAGACAAATGGGCCACTTTCTTTAATGCTGATCGGTAGAAGAGGGTCCAGCCCACTATGGGTGGAGACATCCCTAGGCAGGCAGACTGGGTTGTATGAGAAAAGTTGCTGAGCATGTGAGGAAGCAAGCAAACATGCAATGTTCCTCCAGGGTCTCTGCTTCTAGTTCCTGCCTTGGCTTCCCTTGATAATGGACTGTAATCTGTAAGCCAACTAAACTCTGTCCTCCTCCAAGTTACTTTTAGTCAATGTTTTGTCACAAAATAAAGAAACAAATTTGGAAAGATGAGTGTGGCTACATTTGTTTCTCAGCCAGTTCTTGTGTCACCCACCCCTGTCTCTTCACATGTAAATGCACACCTTAAGAATTCTACAAACTGCCTGTTGGGGCTGCCAGTGCTCTGTTAACTTGGCAGAACTGTGTGCTATGTGACTTTTCATTTTAATTTTGATTATTATGAATGTCACTGATTAGCATACCTATTTACCCACTGACCCACAAAGTCATATCTATAGAAGAAATATCTTGCATACTGTCTGAATACATCGCCTGCCAAAAAACATCCTGAGGCTTGTAGGAAAAGGTAAACTAGAAGGTGAGACATCCAGTAGGCAGAGAGGATTCTGGGAAAGTGCCACATGCAAGAAAAGAATCACCAGGAACATAAGGTGAGCACACAAGCGAGGTACCCGAGCAGAGATAATCAGCCACATGTCAGAACTTAGATTAGAATAAACAGGTTATTAAGTTATGAGCTAATCAGGGAATGAGTCTAGTTGTATGGTCTAAATATTTGTAAATATATTTTGAATCTCATAGTCTTATTTCTGGGAGCTTTGGGCTGGAGGGAAGAACACACACTACAAAACATATCCATATCTTATAAGCTTATTGGCCTGTTTGAATGAAGGTTGTAGTCAAGTAGATTTTCTTTCTTTTTCTTTTTTCTCTTTGAGGGGATTCCTGATATGTACTTGTACTCCCTTTCAATGATGAATATTTTAACTACATGACTCGGTTTGCCTATTATTATAAGCTTTTATTTCCACTCCCCAAATGAAAGTTCTTAATTCAATGTGTACAACTTACACTCTCTTATGGGGAAATAGTTCTGTCTATCTTACTTAAGAATGGCCTCTGCCTGACAGTCACATGACAGGATTCTGTTGTGTTAATCTGGAGGTTTACTGGGTTGTCCTGTCTCTAAGATCTTCAGCTTGCTTGGAGCTGACTGTTATATCTGCTGCTAATGGAAACAGTTTTGCTTTTTCCACATAAGAAAATTCAACCGACTTAGCAACAATTACTTAAAACTATGTTTTCTTCCAGAGCTCTTCAGTACATGAAAGCGTATGTTTCCCTGACCAATTTGTTCATCGTTGTATAAATCCCACAATATTTAACTAGCTGGTGTAGGTAGGACCATATGAAACCTTCATCTCTGATGGGAATATTTCCCTCACAGTTTTTGCTCAACAGAATGTGGGAGAGAGATCATATCTTATTTACTGCTTTGATTCCTCTCACTCTTGTTCTCTTCCATTCCTTTTTAATACTTTCTTTGTTTATTTATTTATTTGAGATAGGTGCTCAGATAACCCATTTGAGATGCCCTCAAATTCAGTATATAGCAGAAGTCAACATTAATCTCCTGAGGCTCCTGCCTCCATCTGCAATTTCTAGAATTAATGACATGCTCGACCATGCCCATATCCTCTTTTGATCACTCTTAACATCTGCATTTCTGTATACATTTTTAATGAGACACATGAAATTCTCTTTTGAGTGGATGAATTCTTTTTATTTTGTTGCTTTTGGCTAGTAAGTATACTTAGGAATAATATAAATTTGTACAAGAGTACATGCTCTAATTCATGAATGAGATATATATGTACATGTATATGTATATATATATCTCCACATTTTAGGTCTTTTATTTTCCATGTAGAGATAATTCACAGATTTCATTAAATTAATATATGCAATGTGAATTAACTAATATTACTATAACATAACTAATATGACTATCACATAACAGATAACTATGTGAATCACATAGTTTTCCAACATTATACACATACACACACACAACAAGGGGATTGTGTAGAGCCTTTATATCATCATATATCATTTATCTATGGATACATTCAGCTACCTGCTATCTATTTATCATCTGTCTATCTATCTATCTATCTATCTATCTATCTATCTATCTATCTATCTATCATCTACCTATCATCATCTAATCTATTTATTGGCTTGTCTATGAATTATCTATTATGGTATACCTATATCTCCTCCTCCTCTCTGTCATCAGTTGGTTTATGTAGCCTTTCCCTTATACTTATCTGAAGTTATATGGTTGTCATCTGAAGATGAAATTAAATTTTAGCATTTTATTTCTATAGCATTCACCATAAAATGACTATTAATTCCTAGCTGCCATTTATATATATTTAATTAATAACTGACAGTGAAATATGAAGAGATAATTTAAGTCTGAACAAAGGCCATGTCCTCTTTAACTAGCCTACCAATAGTTTAAGAGCCATTTGTGATTGTTGTATGAATTAATTAATATAAGCTTCTGTTGAACAAAATGGCTCTCTCCTCTTTATTTGTTTGCTGTCATTACTAACTCATAAATTCTCATTTTATTTGATGTTAATGCCTACTTCTACCAATTCTGAGAATAAATTTTCTTTTATATAGAGAGGAGCCTCCTCAAATTATCTTTGTAACATCTTGACATATCCTCTTCAACTTCTGGGCCCCACTTTAATTTTGGGCATAACAAAATGCTCCAGACTCATCTTTGAGTTTAATGGCTATGAAATTAGTCAGGTCTTCAAAGAGCTGCATGTCCTTTTGATTTGCTAAATTCACATCTCCACTTCAATAGTTATTACAGATTCTTCTGGATCTGTATTCATAATCATGCCATCTGCAAATAATGGAGCTTTCTTTTATTCCCCTTCACGATTTTCATCATCCATTTTCCTTGCATTCTGGTAATTGGTAGAATTTCCAATATGGGATTAAATACAGAAAGGAATAATGAACATCCCTGCTTCACATATGATCTCAGAGGAAAGTAATCCCACACTTGGCCATGAGGATGTTTGCATTATATATATACAGATGCCTTTTAAAATTAAGGAACTTCCATCCTGGTTCTACTTGTCAAGATCTTTTATTATAAATGATGAAATGTTGCTATCCGAGTGAGGCTCTTTTTAACAATTTTTCAAAAGTTTGTGGTTTAATGCACTGTAAGCTTAGCATTTTACAGTGGTGGGGGTCAGAAGTCCAGATCAGGCCATTAAGGAGATGTGCTCCTTCTGAAGGCTTTCCTTTACTTTCCCTTGTCCTAGAGGTTACTCACATGCCTTGACTTATCCATTAGGTCCCTCCAAGCTGCATCTTTGCTGTCACATCCTGACATTGACACTCCTGTCTTCTTTGTATAAAGACAATTGTGATTATGTTAACCCAACCAGTATGCTGAAGGATAATGTCCCAACCTTTAGATTCACAGGCTAACCATGTCTACAAGTCCCTTTGGCCTCACAATGAATCACATTTGTAGGCTATGAGTAACCACACATCCATGGGATGTCAGTTAGGCTATCAAAGAAAGAAAGCATTATAAAATCAGTTGTCGACACCTATTGAGATGCTCACAGATCATCTTTATAAAAGGAGGCTTCATATTTTAGCATCCTGTGCTTATCCCTGGAGCCATTTAACCCAACATAAACACAGAGATTTCACATGGGGGTTGCATCCTGAAAAAAGAATCCACATTACAAATGGAAAACCTTGTAGATTAAGGTGCATTTAATGTCCTCAACTTAGTGGACTTGGCTGATTCTAGCCTACATCAATTACACTACTCTACAGCAGAGTGAAATAATGTGACACATGGCTCCTTTTACGCTAGCACATAAATATATGATTTATTAAATATCTGTATGCAATGTGTGCTTGCCACATAATATTGGAAGATGGTCTTAATTATTCAGTGGCTGATGGGGTATCAGAGTGGATAGTTTTGTGTATATCATGCTGTTTTAGGAAGGGATTACAATCCCTTGTATCCAAAATATTCCTCTTATCCTCCCTCTTCCTCTTCTATCTCTACTCACCTCCCTCCCTCCCTCCCTCCCTCCCTTCCTTCCTTCCTTCCTTCCTTGCTTCTTGTTTTCTTTCCTTATTTTCTGTAGATAGACTCTTAAGCTATAACTCGGGCTGATCTAGAAGCCCACTAGGTAGTTCAGGCTTTCTTCCATCTCACTCCAATCTTCCTTCCCTAATTATGAAGTATAGGCTTGAGCCACCATATCCAGTGCAAATCTGCTCTCTACTGCTTTCTTGTCACTTTCGTACTATCATGAAATTAAGTGACAGAAAGTAGAATGACTGTACCACTGAGACTGTTACTATTTTGCTCATTATTTTGGGGTCTATTTTCCTATGTGAATTGACCTGTTATTTTGGATTTTTATTTTTGCTCTTGTGATATTCTCAACTAATGAGTTGAAAAGTGTTTTCCTTTAGACCGGTCTCATTAAAGTTTTTACTTTGTATTTCCATTTCCTTGTAAGTAAATTTTTATGAGTTCTTTGAAAACTTTGTACAATGTGTTTTGATCATATTCACTCTCTCCTCCGATTTCTCCCAGACCTGGCCCCCTTCCTTATCCATCCAATTTTTTCTTTTCTCTTTCTTTTTTTCTTTTTCTTTCCTCTATTTTCCTTCAAGCTCATCAAATTAAACTCATAAAGCTCATATATTCATGGATATGTGATCTTTCACTAGAGTGTGGTCAACTCCCCAAGGGCTATCTACTCTTTTTAAGAAGCTGACCCTCTCTCCAGGCAGCTATCAGTTACCAAATAGCTCCTTAGCCAGAGATGACATTTCATACCCGCCTCTCTTCTCCAAGCTGGAATTTAGTCTGGCTTGAACTTGTCCATGAATTTTGTGCATGCAATTGCTTTGAGTTCATGTACTCAACTGCCCTGCTGTGTCCGGAAGACAATTCCTTTGTAATCATCTGCCACCTCTGGCTCTTGGCTCTTATGGTCTTTCTGCCCCCTCTTCCACAGTGATCCCATAGATTCCTACGGACTTAGTTTGGTTTTTTCCCCTAAATATTCCAGATGATTCTTTAGTTTGGAGAAATGGATCCTCTCTTCTGACCTGCACCCTTAACACTGAACATGCATGCCCCTGCAGCAAGTTTATTCCTATGGGGGTGCTTTCATTGTTATATAACCACCAAGTCAGCATAGTTAGCATAGTTTGCTTTGTTCTCTGGTCTTCTTTTCATCTTATAATATATTCTTATTTTATCCGGAATGTACATTCATGGTCTCCTGCAGGCATCTTGCTTGAGGTTGTAGATCTGCTGTTACCAGTGTTGATTACTTGAGCTGTTTGTAGGCTATGATTATGTATGTGTGTGGATCTATAAACCACCTATGCTACTTTGTGGTTTCAGTTTTGTGTGTACAGTCTGCTATATCATCCTGTAAGTTCTTATTTACCTTTAATAATTACCTTAATGTTTGACTTTTATTAATATTTCAGCATGAATTTACGGCGGCTCACTCACAAACGTCTGCACAAGTCATTTTTTTTTTTTCAATAAAGGTAATTGGAGTTTACTTGCTCATTTTCTTTAAGGGAACTTTTTAGTTTTCTTCCACTTTTGTTAGTATTATAAACAGTGCTATAGTTCATGCACACACAAATCAACAGTTCTTTAGTTCACACACTAACACACACATATATAAACACTTCAATATGCACATATACTAACAGACACACACAGAGACAGACACATATATAAACAGTGCTCAATACACATACAGAAACACACATATACACATAAACACACATATATACACATAAACAGTGCTTCAACTTACTCATGCACACTGTATATAAACAGCACTTCAGTACATATGCATGCATGTGTAAAGTGCTTCGCTACACACATATACACACACAAACACACAAACAGTCCTGCAGTTTGCACACTCACACACAGTTCTGCAGTTTGCACACTCATACACACAGTCCTGTAGCTTGCACACTCACACACACACACACACACACACACACACACACACACACAGAGTGCTGGAGTTCCCAAACTGTGCACATCAGGAGGGCAGTTTTAGAAGACTCGTTTCTTGATTGAATGCCTCAAAGAAGAATTCTGACAGTGCTAAAGGTGCATTTTTTTCAGTTGTATTAGATATTGCCCAATTGCTGAACAAAATGTTGCAGTTGCAGACAACTTTCCCACCAAAGATGGATATCCTAAGTTTCTCCCGGTTTTGCCAATATTTCATATTGTTACACTTACTAAATGCTTGCAACCTTGTATGTAAATAGTGTTTTGTGTGTCCATGTGTGTATGCATATGTGTACATGACTGCAGATGTCTGTTGATGCCAGAAGAGGACGTCAGATCCCTTAAAGCTGGAGGTACAGGCAGTTGAGAGGCGACCAAAATGGTAATAGAACTCCAGGACCCCTGCAAGCACAGTGCTCACTCTTAACCACTAATCCAGCTCTCCAGCCCATGTTTTTAATCTTTCTGTGTTAATTATGTGTTTTTGCTTAAATGCTAGTAAAGTTTAAGTTAACATACTTGTAAGTCTTTTCCTCTGTGAACTGCCTGCTTGTGTTATGCCCAGGTTTTATTTATGAACTTTTGTCTGCACTCATAATTTTTATGTTTTTATGTGTGTTCTTGTCTGATTCTGATTTCAGGGTTATTTCTTGCCTCATAAAAAAAAAGTTGGCAGTTTTCTCCGTTTTTCTGTTTAGGTAAATATTTTGCATTTACTGGCTCTTAAATGTTGGAAGAAAATGAGCCCAAAGAGTAGTCAAGTCCTGGAATTCATTTTGTTGAAAAATAAGAAAGGAAGGCAATAATTTTGATTATAGATGAAATTCCTTTAATGGCCATTTGTCACAGTTTCTCAGTTTTGATTTGGACATTTTCTTTGAAAATATTGTATTTCTAGTGACCTCCAGGCCAGCCAAGGCTACATAGTGAGACTCTGTTTCAAAATAAATAATAATAAAATAGTAATATTGTATTTACGCTTTCAGTTATCACTTACTTTTTGTTATGATGCTCCTTTATGACCTCAAAAATTAAATATATCTGCTATTATATCATGTTTGTTTATAATGTTTTCAAAGTCTTCTGTTGTTCTTAGTCATTCCTTTTGGGAATATGATTATTTATTAGTTCCTTAAAGAAGAATGTTTAGTTTGGTTCATTCGATTTGCTTTTTCCACTCAGTTTGAATGAATACTTTTCTTATATATGAAGATTTCTTCTCTCTAATATTTAAGAGTTTGCTGTTAGCTCTTGCTTGATTTGAAAGCTAAATCCATTATTTTCAAATATTCTTGTGTTTTTTTAATGAAGGCATGCAAGAATCTAATCTCCCTCTAAATAAAATGCCAGTTAAACATTTCACATCATTATTTAATGCATTTGTAGCTATTCAACTCTAAAAAAAATCTTTAAATTTCTACAAGCAATTTAGACATGCCTTCCTAAATTTCAAACATTCTAATAGAAAGCATCTATTTACTCTTGGATTACTAACTTAATTTAATTTTGGAGAGTCAAACAATGTGGGATATATTAATGCAAGTAATGTTTCCCGAGTGCTTGGTATGAAAGTATGTTTTATATTCCTTTGTTGTAAATCCATCTCTCCCTCCCTCCTGTTGTTTCTTCCTCCTTTCCCTCCTCCTCTCTGCTCCCTCCAACCCCTTCCCTCCCTCTCAGACTTTTTCTGGGTTTATACTTCATTCAAAATATTCACATCGTAACTGTCTTACTTCTGACTAATCAGCTGGTACCGTTTCTGACAGTTGGGTTCAACTATTCCATTATGATCCTGTGTTTGCAAGGTTCGACCTTTCAAATCTGCCAGATTTTGATTTAGAATAAGACTCAGTATAGGTATAGGCCAGCTTCTTGAAGGCAAAGTTACAGTCATGATTCTGATGATATTGTGTTGTTAGGACAAAACTCACATGACCAAATTTTAGTTAGGCTTTAAAAAGGCTGGGAACTCAGGTAGGCCATAAACTCCAGGTCAATTTGCCACCAAATCTCTCATGTACTAACCCCTGGAGCTTGGAAGCTCTAACTGTTACCAGGAGACCAAGTTCCTGCTTGGGTATAACCAGTTGTTCCCAGAGCAACAGGGAGAACAATAAAAACCACAGGTTGTCAACAGTCATGAGTTTGTAAATCCACACCTTGTTTCCTAGGCCACCTTTGTTAACCAATCAAAGTACTATTACTTGATGATGTTTGATTCTGTCTTACTGAAATGTATTTAACCTGAATTGAAATTCTGTTTGGGGTCTCCTCCCTCTCTTTGCATGGAGAGTCTGTGAGGGTGACCCCAACATGTTGGCCAATAAAATTCTCTTGGGTTTTGCAATGTTCTTGAGTGTCCTAGTGATTCCTCGGTTATCCCAGGTTTGGGTTCAGGAACTTGTTCCTTGACCTTAACATTGTGAACTTTATTCTTTTTTATTATTCTTTGTTTTAATTCCACTTTCAAGTACTTACTGGTTTGATTTTTATATCAGACCTTTTTTTTTTTTTTTTACAAAAAAAGAAAAAAAAACCCTGAATTATTATTTTTTCTATTGGTTCTTGTATGGAGTCCTTTTCTGTATATGTACTTCCAGCTTGCTAAGTAGTTTTAGCTTGGATTTTGATTAATAAACCTAAGGGAGCAATTACTTTAAGCTTGATCTCTTACCTTTATTGATCTATTTAGTCTTTTCTTGGGGGTCTGTTAAGGATAAAATCTAGCTGGCTTTGGAAATTGCTCTGTAGTGTTTAGAACTAGCTGACCTAAAATATGGAGCTATCCCCCACCTCTGCCTTCTGAATGTTGGAAATACAGGCAATGCTATTTGGCCTGAGGGATGCATTTAGTATTTAATGCAATCTTATCATCTGACTTTGGGTTTTCTGTTCGTATTGTTTCCACTTTTTCTTTTTTCTCCTATTATGATTTAAGTTAATAAAAATTTTAATGGTGTCTTATATTTTCCTCTGTCAGCTTAGGAGCCCTCATCACATTATTTCAGTGGGTACTCTGGATTAAATTAAACACTACAGTTATTAACATCGTCTAACAAATTCTCACGTGTGTGACATTTTCCTGTCCTGCACAATATAGAGCTTATAAAAATATCCTTCTTTGCATTAATCGTCTCAAGCTCTCTTATTTTCAATTAGAGTTATAAATTTACATTTAAAATATGCAAAATATCTATATTGATTTAGCAGTCAATAAATCATTATATTCAGTGACATTCTGTCAACGTCTCAGTTCATGTTTCTTCTTGAAAAAAATTATGCTTTGAGCTGAGTGTTTCTAGGAACACTCTGACTGGGTATGTGTGCAAAAATCTCTTTTCTTTCACATTTAAAATTTAGCTGGACATAAAATCCTGCCCCAAGTACATTGTGTTCAGTGTCTCTATTGTGCAACTGCATAGCCTTCTGGGATATCTACTTCTAAAGAGAATTTCCTGGAAGTTTCTATAGTTCTTTTTTTTAATAATTTATTTTTTATTTCTTCAAGTTACATCTCAATCACAATCCCCTCCCTACTCCTCATTCCAGTCCCACATTTCCACCTTCCTCCCCCTCAACCCCCCCATCCTCTTCCCTTCTTTTTTTTTGTTTAAGGTATTTCTTTTTCACCCCAACAGCTCTCCCTTTCAGTCCAACAAATGGTTCTTTTTCTTATAACTATAAATACAATACAAAACAACAGAAATAAATAGGCCACAATTATGTGAGTAATATGGCTTATCATACATTCCCAGTGTCCAATCCATATGTATTTGGCACCTGACTTTAACATTCTACTATCTAACCATCTCCATGAGTTTAAAGTTCTATATCTAACTCAGCTCTCATACTAACTTGCCTCACAATTTCAAAAACATCTTCTTGGATCCAGAACACCCTCTTGATTACTAAACAACTCAAAATTTAATTATGAGACTCTAGCTATCTATTCTTGAACCACCTTAGAGACATGAGAGGGACAAATATATCTGATTATATAGGAAGTGCAGGGCCTGCAGCTTCCAATACTAAGAAATGACATACCAGTGGCTGCCTGGACAGTTCCCATTTTCTCTCCATACATTACAACATTGATCTTTAGTTGTTTGGCCCTGTTTCTCTGACAGACATTTATTGTACAGCAGGAATTATGAAGGACTTACCTACCCTGTCTTGGCAGAGCTAGGCTGTCGACTTACCTGCTCCAAGTTTTGTCCTTTTTGGACAGCAGTCTGTCTACAGTTGAAGCAAGGAGTTTTTCTTGTCAAGAGAAAGGCTTACCACCAATTCAATCATCTCCCACTGGAGATTCTTCGATGCTCATCTTCTACTTGAAGTAGAATAGGGGGTGCTGTCAGGAGCTGACATGTCTCGATATCAAAAAATCTTAAGTTAAGAAAACATCTTTCAATGCCATATTCTGCAGATCTCTTGAGGTTTTGAAGATGCCCTATCTATCTCTTATATTTAGATAAGCAAATATTGCTTGTCTGTTAGCAACTTGATTTCTGAGTAGCTTAGAAAATAACTGTGATAGACTGTCACAGTAACTAACAAAATGACACGTTTGCATGACTATTAGTTTGCATTTCTTAATTATCCTAAACAGTTTATGATGGTTGGTAGCAAGAGGTCAAAACTTTACATTTCATTTTTAAGCATTACTAGGAACAATACCTTTAAGAAGCGTTACCCTTAATTTTGTATCAATATACAAAGATCAATACCAATGTGGCCAAATATAATCTTAATTTTGTATCAATAAACAAAGATCAATACCGATGTAGCCCAATACAATCTTAATTTTACATCAATATACAAGGGCCAAAACCATTGTGGCCAAATATAATCTTAATTTTGTATCAATATACAAAGATCAATACCGATGTAGCCCAATACAATCTTAATTTTGCATTAATATAAAATGATCAGTACCAATTTAGCCAAATATAATATTAATTTTGTATCAATATGCAAAGGTATAAGGCAATATTCAATAATCTGTCCTTTTTTCTTGATCTTTCCTATACTATGTCTATGTCCCATTTTTCTCAAGTCTGTTCACTCCTACATAGGAGAGAAAGAAAGATACAGAAAAGAAAAAGAGAGAAGTCCCTGGGTCTAACCTCCAAAACCCATTTAACAAGACCATTTAACAGCCTCTAGTCTTTTCCCCTAAATAACAAAATTTTCTATTATCCATCAAATAACCAAAGGGGGGGGGGAAACTCTCCCCACCTTCTGGGGATGGGACGTTGTTCTCTTAAAATGACTTCCTTCTGATTTGGCACGTAGTAAACCTGTTTGGGGCCCAAATAAGAATGGAAAAATGGTTAAAAATATTAATGGAATCATTTGATGTTCAGTCCCTTTGTTTTCAGCTATTTAGATGTCCTACGAAGTTCATAGACAGAAGCTGATCTTCAGAGCTTTACTGAAGTTCTGGCTGGAGCAGTCTGTGGAGCTGAATGACCTTAGCGATTTTGAGTTGTTGTGGTAGTAGACTTTTGAGGAAACTGCTATTGAGGAAGTCTGCAAGGCTGGATCATCTGGGCCACTCGTCTTCTTTGGTGTCTTATCTGTTTTCTGCTGAGGTTTCCGTTGTCCAGTTGTCCCTGGATTCCTTGAATGGATGCTTTAAATCTCCTGGAAAGATAATAACAGAGCCCTGCCCTAATCCTAACTCTGGGACAATTACCTTTTTTTTTGGGGGGGGGGTCAGGTAATATTTTTCCTGGAGCAAATTTGGTTTTTTGATAATATATAAAGTATTAACTTTCAATCCGGATTAAAGAAGAAATTGTTTTGATATTTTGGAGCTACACAAACCTTTAGTGTATATATTTTGAGATCTCAAAGGACAATTTGTTTGAATTACAGCCTGCCTTTTGTAAGTAACTTTTAAACTTAAATCCTTCCAAATCCTATGTGCCTGTCTCTGCATTCTAAGTTTTGGGATCAAAGACATGTGGTTCCCAACTGATGGGATTAAAGATGTGCTCCTCCACCCCTGGATCAAAGTTTTTCTCTGTTTATAGCTTGCTTTGTATCAGGCTAAACTGGAGCTCTGAGATCTGCCTGTTTCTGTCTCTAGTGTGTTGGGATTAAGGGTGTATTCTTCTCCAATGATGGGACTAAGGGTGTGCACCATCACCACCCTGTTTCTTGTAACTCTAGAATTTATAAGACAACTAACTCTATAGTGATCCTCCTGTCTCTACTGGAGGTAAAGGCATGGGCTAACATCATGCATTATTTTACCTTAGCTCTAAGTTTTTTCAACTCTTGGAGGTCAGGTTGAACAGCTGTCACTTTTAATTTATTTACAGTGATTTAAACCTGTTACCTGCTTTTTAATGCCAAACCATGGACCTATACCTCCACAAAAAAAAAAAAAAAAAAAAAGAAAGAAAGAAAGAACTTTTAAGCTGCTATCAAGTTTGTGCAATCTCTGTGGCCACCTGCAGTCTAACATTCTAATCTGAAATTAAGGCCATTTTCCTTTCATGCCAGTAAGGCAATTATACCTTTGGTAAATTATAGTTTGAAAATTTTACATTGTATTTTTATTATACTTTTAAGTTTATTAACTCTTTTCTTTAAAAATTATTATTTACTTCTAGAACATAGTTTCCTCCCTCCTCCCCTCCTGGCCCCCCCCTTCCTCTCTCCTTCCCTCCCTCCCTCCTTGTTCCTCTACTTGGTACTCTCCTTCTCCTCAGATGAGATGGGCCCTCACAAATGATACTCCCTCAGATCTTGCATCATGTGAGGGCCAAGAGCTTCCACTTGTACTGGAGCTTGATAAGGCACACCATCTAGGGTGTGGTGTTCCACTAACCTGCAGCAGATTCCATGACTCACTGCTGGGTAGAATTTTTCCTAGGATAGATATGCTAGGTTCCTATCTATTTGGGTGTGTGGGTTGTAGGATAGTTATCCTCTGATGTATGGTTAATATCCATTTATAAGGGAATACATACCATGTTTATCTTTCTGGGACTGTGACAGCTCACTTAGGATGAGCTTTTCTAGTTCCATCCATTTGGTTTCAAATTGCATGATTTCCTCGTTTCTGATAGCTGTGTAGTATTCCATTGTGTAAATGTACCACAGTTTTTTTTTTCCATTCTTCAGTTGAAGGACATCTGGGTTGTTTCCAGTTTCTGGCTATTACAAATAAAGCTGCTATGAACATTGTTGAGGCAATGTCCTTGTGGATTCGTTTCGAATCTTTTGGATATATGCCTAAGAGGGGTATGGCTGGGTCTTGAGGTAGATTTATTCCCAATTTTCTATGATATCTCCAGATTGATTTCCTAAGTAGTTGCACAAGTTTGCAGTCCCACCAGCAATGGGGGAGTGTTCTTCTTTCTCCACATGCTTGCCAGCATATGTTATCATTTGAGTTTTTTATCTTAGCCATTCTGACAGGTGTGAGATGGAATCTCAGAGTTGTTTTAAGTTGCATTTCCCTGATGACAAAAGATGTTGAACATTTCCTCAAATGCCTCTCAGCCTTTAGAGATTCCTCTTCTGTGAATTCTCGGTTTAGCTCTGTACCCCATTTATTGATGGGATTATTTGATTTTTTTGTTGTTGTTGTTTAATTTCTTCAGTTCTTTGTATATTTTGGATATTAACCCTCTGTTGGATGTTGGGTTGGTGAAGATCCTTTCCCAGTCTGTAGCCTGTCGTTTTGTTCTAAGGACAGTGTCCTTTGCCTTACAGAAGATTTTCAATTTTATAAGGTCCATTTATTGTTTGTTTGTTTTAGTGCCTGAACTATTGGTGTTGTATCCAGGAAGTTGCTACCAGTGCCAATGATTTCAAGGCTTTTCCCCACTTTCTCTTCTATTAATGTTAGTGTGTCTGGATTTATGTTGAGGTCCTTGATCCACTTAGACTTAAGTTTTGTACAGGGTGATAAGTATGGATCTATTTGCATTCTTCTACATGTTGACATCCAGTTAGACCAGCACCATTTATTGAAGATGCTTTCCTTTTTCCATTGTATGTTTTTGGCTTCTTTATCAAAAATTAAGTGACTGTAGATGTGTGGGTTTATTTCTGGGTCTTCAATTCGATTCCATTGGTCAACTGGTCTATTTCTATACCAGTACCATGTTGTTTTTATTACTATTGCCCTGTAGTACAGCTTGAAATCCGGGATGGTGATACCTCCAGATTTTCTGTTATTGTACATGATTGATTTAGCTATTCTGGGTCTTTTGTTATTCCATATGAAGTTGAGAATTGTTTTTTCCAGATCTGTAAAAAACTGAGTTGGTATTTGGATAGGAATTGCATTGAATCTGTATATTGCTTTTGGTAAGATTGCCATTTTTATTATGTTGATCCTACCTATCCATGAACAAGGGAGATCTTTCCATCTTCTGATATCTTCTTCAATTTCTTTCTTCAGGGACTTGAAGTTTTTATCATACAGGATTTCACTTGCTTGGTTAGAGTTACCCCCAGGTATTTTATATTATTTGTGGCTATTGTGAAGGGTGTTGATTCCCTTATTTCTTTCTCAGCCCATTTATCTTTTGTGTAAAGAAGGGCTACTGATTTTTTGGAATTGATTTTGTATCCGGCCACCTTGCTGAAGGAGTTTACTAACTGTAGAAGTTCTCTGGTGGAATTTTTGGGGTCACTGATGTATACTATCATATCATCTGCAAATAGGGATACTTTGACTTCTTCCTTTCCAATTTGTATCCCCTTGATCTCTTTTAGTTGTGTTATTGCTCTAGCTAAAACTTCAAGTACTATGTTGAAGAGATATGGAGAGAGTGGGAAGCCTTGCCTTGTCCCTGATTTTAGAGGAAATGCTTTAAGTTTCTCTCCATTTAGTTCAATGTTGGCTATTGGCTTGCTGTAAATTGCCTTTATTATATTTACATATGGTCCTTGTATGCCTGATCTCTCTAAGACTTTTATCATGAAAGGGTGCTGTATTTTGTCAAAAGCTTTTTCAGCATCCAATGAGATGATCATATGGTTGTTTTCTTTCAGCTTGTGTATGTGGTGGATTACATTGATGCATTTTCTAATGTTGAACCACCCCTGCATCCCTGGGATGAAGCCTACTTGATCATGGTGTATGATACTTTTGATGTGATCTTGGATCCGGTTTGCAAGTATTTTATTAAGTATCTTTGCATCCATGTTCATAAGGGAAATTGGTCTGAAATTTTCTTTCTCCGTTGGGTCTTTGTGAGGTTTAGGTATCAGGGTAACTGTGGCCTCATAGAATGTGTTTGGCAGTATTCCTTCTGTTTCTATGTTGTGGAAGAGTTTGAAGAATAGTGGTGTTAGCTCTTCTTTGAATGTCTGGTAGAATTCTGTGCTGAAACCATCTGGGCCTGGGCTTTTTTTGGTTGGAAGACTTCTAATGACTTCTTCTATTTCCTTAAGGGTTATAGGACTGTTTAATTTGTTTATCTGTTCTTGATTTAACCTTGGTATGTGGAATCTATCAAGAAAATTATCCATTTCATTTAGATTTTCCAATTTTGTGGAGTACAAGTTTTTGAAGTAGGACCTAACGATTCTTTCGATTTCCTCAATGTCTGTTGTTATTTCCCCCTTTTCATTTCTGATTTTGTTGATTTGGTATTTTCCCTCTGCCTTTTAGTTAGTTTAGCTAAGGGATTGTCTATTTTGTTGATTTTCTCAAAGAACCAGCTCTTGGTTTTGTCAATTCTTTGTATTGTTCTTTTTGTTTCTAAGTTGTTGATTTCAGCCCTGAGTTTGATAATTTCCTCTCGTCTGCTCCTCTTGGGAGTGTTTGCTTCTTTTTGTTCTAGCTCTTTCAGCTGTGCTTTTAGGTGGCTAGTATAGGAACTCTCCAGTTTCTTTTTGAAGGCACTTAGTGCTATAAACTTTCCTCTTAGCACTGCTTTCAATGTGTCCCATAAGTTTGGGTATGTTGTGCCTTCATTTTCATTGAGTTCTAAGAAGACTTTAATTTCTTTTTTTATTTCTTCCCTGACCCAGAGGTCATTGAGGAGAGAGTTGTTCAGTTTCCATGTTTTTGCAGGCACTCTGTTGTTTTTGTTAATGTTGAAGTCTAGCTTTATTCCATGATGGTCTGATAAGTTACAAGGAGTGATTTCAATTTTCCTGTGTCTGTTGAGGCTTGCTTTGTGACCAACTATATGGTCGATTTTGGAGAAGGTTCCATGAGGTGCTGAGAAGAAAGTGTATTCTTTTGTTTTGGGGTGAAATGTTCTGTAGATATCAATTAGGTCCATTTTATTCATGACATCTGTGAGGTTCATTATTTCTCTGTTTGGTTTCTGCATTGTTGATCTGTCCAGTGGTGAGAGTGGTGTGTTGAAGTCTCCCACTATTAATGTGTGAGGTTCAATGTGGGATTTGAGTTTCAGTAGTGTTTCTTTAATGAATGTGGGTGGTCTTACATTTGGGGCATAGATGTTTAGTATTGAAATTTCATCTTGGTGGATTTTTCCTTTGATGAGTATATAGTGTCCTTCCCCATCTCTTTTGATTAATGTTGGTTGAAAGTCCAATTTGTTGCATACTAGAATTTCTACTCCAGCTTTTTTCTTGGGTCCATTTGCTTGGTATATTTTTTCCAGCCCTCTACTTGGAGATAATGTCTATCTTTTTTGCTGAGGTGTGTTTCTTGTAAACAGCAGAATGTGGGATTCTGTTTTCACATCAATTCTGCTAGCCTGTGCCTTTTTATCGGGGAATTGAGTCCATTGATGTTGAGAGACATTAATGACCAGTGATTGTTACTTCCTGCCATCTTGATGTTGGTGGAAATAGTGTGTGAGTGAGCTTCTTTTCTTTTGATTTTGCTGCAGGCATGCTATTTGCTTCCTGTGCTTTCTTGTGTGTAGTTAATCTCTTTGAGTTGAAGTTTTCCTTCCAACATCTTCTGTAGAGCTGGATTTGTGTATAGATATTGTTTGAATTTAGCTTTGTCATGGAATATCTTGTTTTCTCCATCTATGTTGATTGACAATTTTGCAGGGAATAGTAGTCTGGCCTGGCATTTGTGGTTTTTTAAGGTCTGCAAGATGTCTGTCCAGGCCCTTCTGGCTTTTAGAGTCTCTGAAGAAAAGTCAGGTGTGATTCTGATAGGTTTGCCATTATATGTTACTTGACCCTTTTCCCTAGCAGCTTTTAAAATTCTTTCTTTGTTCTGTACATTTAGTGTTTTGATTATTATGTGGCGGGAAGATTTTCTTTTCTGGTCTAATCTATTTGGGGTTCTGTAAGCTTCTTGTACAGTTATAGGCATCTCTTTTTTTAGATTTGGGAAATTCTCTTCAATGATTTTGTTGAAGATATTTTCTGGTCCATGGAGGTGGGACTCTTCTCTTTCTTCTATTCCTATTATTCTGAGATTTCGTCTTTTCATTGTGTCCTTGATTTCCTGAAGGTTTTGTGTCAGAACTTTTTTAGATTTGACATTTTCTTTGACAGATGTATCCATTTCTTCAATTTTATCCTCTGAGCCTGAAATTCTTTCTTCCATCTCTTGTATTCTGTTGGTGATGCTAGTGTCTGTAGTTTCGACTCTTTTCTTAAGGTTTTCCAGTTCTATGGATGTCTCAGATTGGATTTTCTTCATTGCTTCTACTTCCCTTTTCAGGTCTTCCATTCCTTTAAGCCCTTTATTCATTTAGATCACCTCCTTTGTAGTACTTTGTTGTTGCTCTGTGAGGTATTTTATTTCCTCCTTTAGGCCTTCTATTATTAATATAGGCATAGGATTAAGGTCCTTTTCCTTTGCTTCAATTGTGTTCGGCTGTCCAGAGTTGTCTGTAGCATTATTGCTAGGATCTGGAGACATCCTATTGTTTTGTTTTGTTTTTTTTTTTTTTAACCATGTTCTTGAGCTGAACTTTGCCATCAGATGGACCCAGGTGTTATCTGTTTGTTTCTTTTGTTACCTGACCTTGGTGCTCAGGAAAACTCCCTGCCCCGGGGGTTGGCTGATCCTGAGATCCTGGTGTTTACCTCCAGATGGCGGGCAGGTTCCTGTAATTGACTGACTGGCTCTCGGAGAGGAGAGTGGCTGCTGCTCTGCTCAACTGCTTGTGACCCAATTGGACCAATATAGAGGGGATTGGAGTGGGGAGAGGGCTAGCCTCTGAGGACCTGGGAGCTGGCAGGTCTCCTCAGAAAGGCAGGTAGAGCTGTGTTTGGGTCTTTGTTCTCCTCTCACTGACCCAGTCATTCTGGCTCCCCAGCTAGGCTGACTGTGCAGGCAGGGAGCTCCACCCACAATAGATGGTAGCCTCAGTGCGCCTGTTGCTGACTGCCTCAGATGCTTGGGTGCTAGGGTGAGTAACCCACCCCCCCCCCCCAGTATTTGTGGAGAACACACAGTCGTGGGCTCTGTTTGCAGGCAGTCTTGGCTCCTAATTGCTTTTCTGTACTGGGTTAGGTCTCTGCGTCTCCGCTACAGGGCACACTGTGCTTCCATGTGGGAAACTCAGGGGAGGGGGGGGAATCTCACTTACCTTTGCTCTTGTGGTGCAGCTGTTTTTCCCTCTTGGGTGTACAGGTCCGAGTGCAGGCTGGATATCAGGCAGACAGGCAGGTCTGCTGGTCTGTGGCTGGAGCGGTGGGCTGGATCCGCTCCTGGGCTAGATCTCCTCTAGCCGGAGCTCCTCTCCAGACCAGTGACAGAGCTGGCTGATCTCAGGGTGGTGTTCCCCGGGAACTGCATGGGCTGTTTTACCTGATGACCGGTCTCAATGTTCACTGTGGGAATTCAGACACCGTCTGTGTTTCACTGTAGGCTAAGGGACCTCACATTCACTCCACAGTGACTAATCTCATTCACCTACTACTCAGATGCACTGCTCTATGGTTGGCGCCATCTTGGATTGACCTATAGTTCTTTTTTCTTCTGTAGTTATTGATTTTTCTTGCAGATTTTAAGATTATTTCAACTATATTTAACACATCATTTCTGGTTAATTCATTATTACCTTGCGTACCACTCGGCATATCTGACTGAGTTTCCCCAGATTGAACGTTACTGTTCTCAGCAGTCAGATGTGCTTTGAAGCCCATAGTTTCCATGTCTCCATTCTTCCCAGAGCCTCTCAGATCTTCTTGTGTTTCTTTCGTAGCTGCTATTGCTTGTCCAGTCGAAATATCTTCTGCTTTTTGATGTGATGTGTTCTCTATGATGTCATCAGCAGAACTGGTTCATTCATAAATGCTTTTCCTGCAGTCTTACCTCATCTGTAGGTGGTTTTATATAATTTACACTTTATCATTTAGTGACTACACTTTTTAAAAAAAAAATTTCCAAAGTGTTTTTGGGCTAGGCTGTCTTGTCTCTTGTGTGGTTTCCACCCTTTATGTATATTTATGTGGAATGGTTCCTACTGATTGTTACTCTTACTGCATATGAATTAGTCATTAATGACTGTGAATCTGGCTGAGTGCATCTAACTCTGCCCATAATTTTGCTTCTGATGTCTCTTTCTGAGTTTTTTTTTTTTTGTTGTTGTTGTTGTTTGTTTGTTTGCTTTGTTTTTGTTTTTTACAAGAATTTGTCCTGGTTTGCCTCATATCAATATTTGGAATACCCAATATATTTTTTTCCCTTATCTCTATAATATAGGGATTATTTGTAAGGGCATAGGATCCTTTCTGCATTATTTCAGCTGTCCTTGACAACTGGTTACCATTTCATTGAAAAATTATGAAGATTCTTCTACTTCTAGGCCTGCTAGGAAGTTTGTTAATTCTCTAAATGAACTAGTCACTAATAGCTCTCTGGCAACTGAACAAAAATTCTTTGATCACAATGAGACAAATTGAAATAAAAATAAGGAATCCTTGCTGCCATTCCTACTTCTACAGCTAGGGAGAACCAGTATTGGAATAATACCCAAGACCCTCAAGTTGCCTGCCAAAGGGACTTGATGTAAAACAAAATTAAAAAGAAATTATAGTGAATTAAAAGACTCTGATTTAATGACATTTGATCACATATTTTAAAATAGTGGAATTCCATGGTATGTTAATATATCCTACAAGTAAAATAAAAGCCCCTTTTAACCAAGCAAGTTGATAATTCAGATTAAATAGAGAGAAACAGCCTGTTCACAGCTGGAAGTTTTCAAACAATATAGCAGCTGACAGTCTTACTGACAGGACCGGTTACTGGACACTGGAAGTGTTTGTCATGAAAACAAAGCCAATGTGCAGCATGTAAACCTTTACCTGGAAACGTTTCTCCTTTGATCTATTGAGGGGTTTTAGTTTTTGTCTTTTCTGTGATTTAGGGAATTAGTATTTTATGGAACAAATATTTAAAATCCAAGTTTTAATTAAAATGTGCTGTCTAGAAGACAATGTGAACCAAATTATACCCTGCTGAATTTTGATAGAACTAACTGGTAAACTGTAAACCTGGAGTCTAAACATAAGACAAAAACTTCTGGGGACTTCAGCTTGTTACATAACCCACTAACAGCCTGTCTAACCACTGCAAGGACTAAAAAGAGGAGATTTGGGGCAGAAACTTGCTTCAGTATATTATGGGGCTGGATCCTCAAGCTTAGACAGGGAGAAGTCAGTCAGCTAAAGACACAGCTTCACAGGGCGATGGTAACGGACCCTGAAGTGCTGGCTGGCATTTTTATGGATGTCTATTCTAACCAGTTAATTGGGCTAGGTGATGCAAGGAACCTGCTTCTTAAGAGGCAGAATATGCCATCTCCCTATTTTTATTCAAAATGACGATGAACCTGAACTACAGGGAGTTTTAAACAGCACTGGTCAGCAGTCTCAATAATTACAAGAGTGGAGCCATAATTTAAAAAAAAAAATTAAAGTGTTCCAGTGCCCCAAATCTGTGTGTGCTGGCTGTGTTTTTTACTCATAGAATCAAATCCACATCATATCATGCTCTAATGAGCCTCAGTTTCAGTGTTACACATGCAAATCTATAGTCTTGCATACTTTCTGTGTGCTGCATCTTTCTCAGGGAATTTTATCTCTGGCTAATTTATTGAGCCCCTCTAATGTATTGTGCAGAAACTTACATTTTTTTAATTTTGATTGTTTAAGACAGAGTCTCATATAGCCCAGCCTAGCCTCAGAGTCCCTGTATTTGTGGCCAATCTTGGACTTCTGATCCCCCTGTCTCCATCTCCGAAGATCTGGAACCACAGTCACACACTACCATACCTGCTGGAAATTTGAAGTCACCTCTGAGAAACATTTACCAAGCACCCTCCCTCCTAGTTTGCTGTGAAGTAAGCTTCAAAATCAGAAAAATATTGCAACGCAGACTTGAGGCACACATTTTAGTCTTCAAAAATACTGTCCGTTCATAGACTTTTTCTTTTTCTCCCTGGCAATGAGACACTTTTCCTGGTGGCACTGCCTTGTAGGCCCCCAGTGTATGAGGAGGCTCTTGACCCTCATATGACTGCTGAACTGGGTCAGGGGACTGTTATGTAGGGACACTCCACTCCAGAGGAGTGGGATGGAAAGGTTAGGGGGTAGAGGGTGGGAGGGCAGGACTGGGAGGGGTGGAAAGAGGACAGTATGATAGAGATGTAACCTGAAGCAATAAATAAATAAATTTTTTTTAAAATGAAAAAAAAAAGTACTGTCTGTTCTGGTAGTCCCTTGGACACAGACAACAGTCAGGCCCTAATAATAAAATTTTAAACTTGTTAAAATGGACTCCCAAGGTCATAGACTTAGCATTTATGCTTTCTGGTTATAATCTGTAATAATCAATTTAAAAGATGTTTGCAGCAAGTATCATTATTTCTGGTGTTGAACTACAAGCAGTTTGCTAATTAATTAATTTCCTTTGAATTTATTTGCTTGCTGTCTGCTCCATTTTTCCCTAGGCATCTGGATAACATAAAAGAAGGAATGTCTACAGATCTATAAAAATCATTTATTTAGTTCTCAGTAATTTAACACACTCCATACCATCCCAGGCTCTCTGAAAGATTTGTGTTAATGTAGAGAACGATAACTCCTCAGAAAGAGAACTGAGTGAGTCCAGGAATTCTACCTTCAGCCTCCAGGATTTCACTCTTTTTCATTTTTTTTTTTAACTTGGAAATCATCATTTAAAATTTTTTTTCTTTTTTTTCTTTTTTTCTTTTTTCTTTCTTCAAGTTACATCTCAATCACAATCCCCTCCCCACTCCCCCCTCCAGTCCCATCCTCCCACCCTCTTCTGCCTCAACCCACCCATCCTCTCCCCCCCTCCCTTTTTTTAGGTTTAAGGTATATCTTTTTCTTCCCAACAGCTCCCCCTTTCAGTCCAACAAATGGTTCTTTCTCTTATAATAATAAATACAATACAAAACAACAGAAATAAATAGGCCACAATTATGTGAGTTATATGGCTTAGCATACATTCCCAATGTCTAGTCCATATGTATTTGGCACCTGACTTTAACATTCTACTATCTAACCATCTTCATGAGTTTAAAGTTCTATATCTAACTCAGTTTTCATACTAACTTGCATCACAATTTTAAAAATATCTTCTTAGATCCATAACACTCTCTTGATTCCTAAACAACTCAAAATTTAATTATGAGACTCTAGCTATCTATTCTTCTACCACCTCAGAGACCTGAAAGGGATAAATATATATGATTATATAGGAAGTGCAGGGCCTGCAGCTTCCAAAACTAAGAAATGACATACCAGTGGCTGCCTGGACAGTTCCCATTTTCTCTCCATACATTACAGCATTGATCTTTAGTTGTTTGGCCTCGTTTCTCTGACAGACATTGATTGTAGAGCAGGAGTTATGAAGGACTTGCCTACCCTGTCTTGGCAGAGCTAGGCTGTCGACTTACCTGCTTCCAAGTTTTGTCCTTTTTGGACAGCAGTCTGTCTACAGTTGAAACAAGGGGTTTTTCCTGCCAAGAGATAGGCTTGCGACTAATTCAATCATCTCCCACTGGAGATTCTTCGATGCTTATCTTCTACTTGGAGTAGAATAGGAAGTGCTGTCAGGAGTTGACATGTCTTGATATCAAAAAAATCTAAAGTTAAGAGAAAATCTTTAAATGCCATATTCTGAAGATCTCTTGAGGTTTTTGAAGAGGCCCTATCTATCTCTTATAATAGGATAAGAAAATGTTGCTTGTCTCTTAGCAACTTGATTTCTGATTAGCTTAGAAAATAGCTATAGTAGACTGTCATAGCACCTAACAAAATGACAGGCTTGCATGACTATTAGTTTGCATTTCTTAATTATCCTAAACAGTTTATGACAATTAGTAGCAAAAGGCCAAAACTTCACATTTCTGGTTTTTTTCTTTATCCCCTGATCCTTCCATCCCACTTCTCTGGAGTGGAGCGTCCCTATATAATAGTCCCTCATCCCAGTTCAGAGGTCATATGAGGGCCAAGAGCCTCCTCATACAATGGGGGTCTACAAGGTAGTACCTCCGGTGAAAAGTGTCTCATTGCCAGGGAGAGAGAACTAAAAAACCAAACAAACAAATAAGCAGGCAAACAGATAAAAAAGAATAAAAAATAAAATAAAAATAAAAAATTGTCCCGTTAGCTGCATCTCTCATGATGTCCCATCTTGAATTTACATCCAACAGCCCATGATCTTCATGCAACTGACTGAGTGGTCTTTGATTGCTCTATCTGTGAATAACTTTTCTGCATAGCTTCTTGTCACTTGGCCAGGTAAACGCTGGCATATCTTCAGTACTTTAAAAATTTTTTATAGTTTTTATAACTTCCTGTTTGCTCTTGATGAGCTCACCTATCACCTAAGACTTACCTGGAAAGCCTTTGCTGACTTTCATGAATTGAAGGGGTTTTAGGGAACTTTCCCAGCACCCCAGGCAGAGAAATCCTTCTGAAAGTTTCCCTGTTGTCTCCTCTTCATGTAGTTTCTCCTTGCTTGAAGGGAGTAGCTGCTTTTGATCTTTATTTCTTTGTTAAACTTGAAAGCATGGTGCTAGTAGGTGAGGCATGATATGAGATAGGTTTATGAGTGCCATCTGTGATAATTAAGCACTAACATGAATTTAAATTCCTATGTAAACTCCATTTAAGAACTAAAGACTAAAACCATTGGAAAGCAAGGATGGTTCAAAGGCTTGGAGACTGAGATGTTGGAGATGCAATTACGGGGTTATTGGTAGACCCTTGGCCTCAAAGAGGCATGTGACTGTGCCAAGTCAAAGCACTTGTCGATGTGACAATTCACCAGTGACCCAATGAGTAGAATTAGAAAGTCTGCTTTGTTGTTCTTTCTTTACACCAAGCTACATTGACCTTCATGGTTCGCAGCTGTGTCCCCACTCCTGGCATGTACTGGATCATCAAAGTAAGTCTCACCATATGATCTCTTTGGCTAATAAGTTGCTTGTCCAAATAAACAGACCATAGAATAAATTAAATCTTCAAAAATAGTAGCAGAAAATAGCCGAAGATAGAATTTTCAAATTTACTATTCATAGAAATATCCTTGGAAATATGTCAGATTCCAAGTTCTCCCTTATAGTTCCTGAAGGCAAGGGTTTGTTTTCCCTTAAATTTAAATATAATTATTATTTTCACATTCATTTATTTATTTCAATTTATTTGTCAATGATTTATTAATCTTAGCCTTTATTAGGCTCTGGCAACAGCAAAAAACAGCACTTAATAAATATTGTCTTTGATATGCTTATATTCCACTCATACATGAAAGAGCAATTTGTTAATTATTATCACAATAATCTCTGCATTTTTCTGACTTACAAGTCCCACCTGTTTACTAAGAATTTATTTATAGATAAGTAATGTTTACCACTGATTGTGTTTTCTCCAAAGATAAAAGATATGTTTATCCAAACTAATTGCAGAAAACCAAGAACATCCATCAGGCCTGTGAAAAAAGAAATCTCTTGTTTGTTTTCCAAATCTTTGATCTTCAATGACTACTCTTTAATTGCTGGGTTTTAAAAAATTTTTTTTACTTACTTATTTTAGTGTGTGTAGATCTGTGCACATGCATGTCACAATCCACATGTGGATTCCAGAGTCCACATGTGGCATCACTTTTCTCCTACGGTGGCCCCGAGACGGTCCTGGGTCAGGAAATCTTACCTTTGGCAAGTGAAGGTTTCGAACACTGTCTTAGGACTTCTCATAGCTGCAACTGTTAGACAGACACCTCGCAAATTCAGAAGCAAGAAAGAACCCGAGCACGAGCACCAAGACCTTGGGATCTCACCGCCCGGAAGGCAAGTATGCTATTAAGTGGGACCTCATAGAGACTGCAGCATGGGTGTCCACAAAGATGATTTTTCCCCTCCCCTCGGGATAATTACTAATGTACTGTGCCTTGGCTTCCATTTCTAAATTTTAATTTTATTGAATCTTTGTTGGTTTACTGTGGATGTATGTGGGCACCTGAATGCCACTGCACACATGGAAAGACCAAGGACAACTTGCAGAAATTGATTCTCTCCTTCCTCCTAAGGCTTGCAGAGACTTAGCTCAGTCGCTCAGACTCTTGCCTGCTGAGCCATCTCACCAGCCCTCCTCCATTTCTTTCATTTGCAATTTTTCTTCGCTTTTCTCACTTTGTTTTCTCTGTGCAGGTTAACTTTTTCTGATTCTTTGCCTATAAAACAAACAGTGAAGTGTTTTCGCAGCTGACCTTCTGCTAAATCCACTGGGAGAGAAAAATCTGATTCCTGAAGTCCAAACAGGGAGAATGCAAATGAGCCAGCCATTGCTTCTGAGAGGAGGCAACCATGTCAGCTGTCAGCCCTCCTTTTACAAAGAGGGGAATGCAGTCACCAAGAGACACAGCCAGGAAGGGGCAGGAAATTGCCTTAACTTGGAAATTCTCTTCCAAATCTCATCTTCCGGAACTCTTCAAGGAGTTACCCAAAAGTCTTATCTATTCTTTTTATGACATTATTTGGGCTTATTGGATTAAAATAATAATAATAATAATAATAATAATAATAATAATAAATACACAATGTTTAGGGAAAGGAAAAGTGAAGTAGGATGGAGAAAGTGTCCTCTAGCTGCCATGGTGCTTGATGGAAGAGTGACTTCCTTTCATCTTCTAGCTGCAGTCCTGACCACAGAGAGCCTGGGCACAGTCTAGTGGGGTACTAGAGAGCATGCCCTGTGTAGTATCAAGGGCATTGGTCTGGCATAATTCTGCCACTGAAGAGCAGAGGCTCACTCTGTAAAATGTGTCTTTGCATCTAATTTATTTCAACTCTATTCCTTTCTTGATAAAGGAGTGGAAGTATTTCAGTTCTGTCCTTCCTTCCTTCCTTCTCTACTTTCCTTTTTTCTTCTTCTTTTTAAAATGTAATTTTCTATAAAATCAGATATATTTATCCCTCTCAGGTCTCTGAGGTGGTTGAAGAACAGATAGCTAGAGTCTCATAATTTAATTTTGAGTTGTTTAGGAGTCAAGAGAGTGTTATAGATCTAAGAAGATACTTTTAAAATTATGATGTGCCGGGCGGTGGTGGCGCACGCCTTTAATCCCAGCACTTGGGAGGCAGAGGCAGGCGGATCTTTGTGAGTTCAAGGCCAGCCTGGTCTACAAAGTGAGTCCAGGACAGCCAAGGATATACAGAGAAACCCTGTCTCGAAAAACAAAACAAAAACAAACAAAAAAAAATTATGATGCAAGTTAGTATGAATGTTGAGTTAGATATAGAACTTCAAACTCATGGAGATGGTTAGATAGTAGAATGTTAAAGTCAGTTACCAAATACATATGGACTGGACATTGGGAATGTACGCTAAGCCATATAACCCTCATAACTGTGGCCTAATTACCTCTGTTGTTTTGTATTGTATTTATTATTATAAGAGAAAGAACCATTTGTTGGACTGAAAGGGGAAGCTGTAGGGGGAAATAAGATATACCTTAAACTTAAACGAAAAAAAAAAAAGGGAAGAGGATGAGGGGTTGAAGGTGGGAGGGTGGGACTGGAGGGGGAATAGGGAGGGGACTGCGATTGAGATGTAACTTGAAGAAATAAAAAATAAAGGAAAATAATAATAATAATAATAAAAGAATCAACTATGACATCCGGAGAGAGCAAAACCATAGAAACAGTGAGAGGACCAATGGTTGCCAGAAGTTGGGAAAGAGAGTGGTGAATGCAGGACATACAGAGGACTTACAGGAGGAGGAATTTGTTACGTTACATCTGTCCAGACTCATAGACTGTAGAACATCGAGAGTCAGTCCTGGTGTCAACATGAACTCCGGTGAAGATGAGGTATCACTGTATGTTCACCAGCTATAACCGGTATACCATTCTGATGGGAGGGCTGCCAATGAGAAAGGCTGTGTATATGTAAAGGCAGGGCTACCTGGACAATCTCGGTACCTCCCACTCAAGTTTTGCCTAGGAAAACTTGTGTGTGTGTATGTGGTGTGTGTGTGTGTGTGTGTGTGTGTGTGTGTGTGTGTGTGTGTGTG
>CAJQZJ010032918.1:1635498-1653904 GCA_907164525.1 Lophiomys imhausi | reverse complement strand
GTGTGTGTGTGTGTGTGTGTGTGTGTGTGTGTGTGTGTGTGTGTGTGTACAGGTGCCAGGGCAAGCATGTGGAGGCCAGAGGACAACTTGCAGGAATCAGTTCTCTCCTCTCACCATGTGGGCTCTGGGGATCAAATTGAGATCATCTGGTCTCAAAGCACGTGCCTTTACCCAGTGAAGCTCCCTTGCAGGCCACACACATTAATCTTAGACTTTAATAAAAATAAACTTTACTACAACGTTTCAAAATTAAGAACAAAAAAGTCCTTGAAGTTATTTAGTTAACCTTCAAATCTTGGGGCAAGAGCTTGAGAAGAAGCAAACTGTGACAGTACCTGCCCAGACAGCTGAGAGGGACACACTAGATGTGCCATCCCCATTGCCTGCTGAACTAGACAGAGTCTGGGGATCCCACTTCCTATCTCTGTCCTGCATGCAGCATCTCCCACGTGCACACTCAGAAACAATTAGACTCAGATTTCAACAGAACCACGGGAAAATAATTTGGGGTATTTCATCATTCACCTTGGTCTCTGAAAGTTGGCATGAAAGCTTCCATGTTCCAGGCTTTCCGAACAGCGGACTGTCCTCACGCTTTCATGACAGACCGGTTGCACAGGGTACAACACACACGAGGTCCTTTTATGTGAGACATTTTATCCCCCTCCCTACCAAAGGGAAATGAATTATTTTCCAAAGCTGATAGTTTGCTTTAGAGCATTCATTTTCATGAAAGCCAATGTCACCCCAATGCAGTAATGAATTCCTTTCGGGAGCCATTCTGAATTCCCAAGGTCATCAATTGAGCTTTCACAAAAAGAATTGTGCCAGTCTGATGAGAAAAAGCCTGGGGAAGTTAAGGGGGAAACTTCAGGAAGGAGAAGACAGAATGAGGCAAGTACCAGGACTGCCATATAAACTCTGAGGAACATTGTGGCAAAGAGGAGTTAGTTGGATTAAGCTTTAATTTATGCAAATGAGGTTTGAGAAAGGAAGCCTGTTTCCTGTTCAAGTGTACACTGGGGCAGACTCACCATGGGGTTGACTTCAAATGCATATTCAGGAGAGGAAGGACTGGGAGGGAAGGGGGGAATTCTGTGTCATGCAAACCCCCAGATCTGTACCACAGCCCCACCTACTTCCTGCCACTGTGTCCATCTCATGTGCTCTTAATTGTCCTACAAATGTAGTAAGGGCTTTAGTGTGTGAAGAAGGGAAAATTAACTTTATTTCTTTTTCCTCCTTCATTAAATACAGAAAAGGGAGACAATCAAAGGAAAATGTTCTGACCTAATTAATCCCAGTGCCACAGAAACAATGGCAAGAGTTTTCTTTGAACAAATGTGAACAATTCAAACATGTCTTTGGAAAGAGCCAGTCAAGCTATGCTTCTCCTTTTTAAGGAGTAAGGGTTAATTAGAATATTCTGGGAGGTGGAAGTTGTTGATAGCAAGCCAGTTAATGATTTGAGGACATAGACTATAACTCCACTTTGATGGTACCCATAGATGTAGTTGTTATCTGTGTGCCTGTGTATGTGTGTGTGTATGGTGTACATTGGTGTGTTTGTGTGTGTGTGTAGTGACTGGAGGTCAAAAATCATGTCTTTCTTTTATTTTTTTAATGGTTATTTATTACTTCAAATTACATCTCCATCATAGTGTCCTCTTCTCACCCCTCTCAGCTCCACCCTCCCACCATGTCCTCCCTCTTCCACCCCACTCCTCTGATATGGAGTGTCCCTATATATCAGTCCCTCTCAGTTCTATAGTCATATGAGGGGTACAAGCTTCCTCTTGCACTGGGGGCCTCCATGGTAGCACCCCTAGGGCAAATTGACCCATCAATATGTAACAAAGTCTATGTTCCTGATCCTTTTGTTGTGTTGGTTGTAGGATAGTTATTCTGTACTATATGGCTAAAATCCAATTAAAAGTGAGTAGATGCCATGTGCATCTTTCTGAGTCTGGGTTAGCTCACTCAGAATGAGCTTTTCTAGTTCCATCCATTAGGCTGCAAATTGCATGATTTCCTTATTTCTGATAGCTGAATGAGGAATCTCTAATGGCAGTGAGACATCTGAAGAAATGTTCAACATCCTTAATCATCAGAGAAATGCAACTCAAGACAACTCTGAGATTCCATCTCACACCTGTCAGAATGGCTAAGATCAAAAACTCAAATGACAGCACCTGCTGGTGAGGTTGTGAAGAAAGGGGAATACTCCTCCATTCCTGGTGGGAGTGCAAACTTGTACAACCACTTTGGAAATCAGTCTGGCAATATCTTAGAGAACTTAGAATAGCTCTAACTCAAGACCCAGCCATACCACTTCTGGGTATACATCCAAATGATTCCTCACCAAACCACAAGGACATTTCCTCATCTATGTTCATAGCAGCTTTATTTGTAATAGCTAGAAACCTGAAACAACCCAGACGTCCTCAACCGAGGAATGGATAAAAAATATTGTGGTGCATTTACACAATGGAATCACATCTTTCTTGATTGCTCTTCACCTTATATTTTGAGACAGGCTCTCTCACAGAACTTTGTGTTAATATACCCAGATAGGTTGGCTAATCAATGAGCCCCAAGGATTCATCTGTCTTTACCCCCGGCCCAAACTTTGGGGTTACAGATACATATGGTTTTTCTGTCCTGCTTTTACGTGATGCTGGTAATCTAAATTCAGGTCTTCATGTTTGCGGGGAAGCAGTTTACTGACTGAACAATCCCCCTAACTCTTGTGGTTATCCCTTCTATGGGGTACATTTGGCCCCAATTATGAAGAAAGCAGATCACTTTGCTGGCCAACCTAAGTCTAGAAAACCTCAAATCAGTAGGGAAGACAAATATATTTCATTTTGCCTGTGATCACTGCTTTTCTCTGATGGAACAAAACTATTTCACAAAGCTGAAAATTCAGACTCAGTCAGGAGGCTCGGTTTCATATAAACCTCTTGCCTGATGTTCACATATATATATATATATATATATATGAATAAATAAATTTAAATATATATAAAATCACCTATATATGTTATATATTTGATATACTTTTAAATATAGAATAATCATATATATATATTTAACTTGCTTCCAGAGTGATTGTAGAAATGGAAGCAAAAATATTAAATTATTGTTTAAACTTTCACACCATGGGTAAGAATATTTCAAAGCCACTTGGGACAGGATGTGACAGTAAAAACTGAAGGTGTTTAATTTTGTTCTATTTCTAAAAATTGCCTTTGTATCCAGGCCATTTTGATTCTGAATTTGCCATTCACTGGATTATGACTGGGGCAGCTGTTCTTTCTCAGCTTTTCAAAAGCTAAGGAAATGCAATGACTCTATGTAGACTGTGTTCAATACTGCAGGAGCCCATGGCTCAAAATATACATGGGAAACCTAGTCTGTGATGGTAAACTCCATCCATCAAAGCATGATGCTAAAACAAGGAGCCCCTTTGAGGGATCTATAGTTTAAAGAAGAAGGAGGAGGAGGAGGAGGAGGAGGAGGAGGAGGAGGAGGAGGAGGAGGGAGAGGAGGAGGAGGAGGAAAAAAGGAAGAAGAAGAAGAGGAGGAGGAGGAGGAGGAGGAGGAGGAGGAGGAGGAGGAGGAGGAAACTATAATAGTTGTTTGCTTTGGCTTCTCCAAGAAGTTGGAGACATGAAATTTGTATTCTTTTTTTTTGGGGGGGGGGTGATTGTTTTCCTTTTCTTTTAAATTAAGTTTGAGAAGAGCCATGGGTCAAGAATGAATTCTCTGATAGCTGCTCAAATATTTCTCTTTGCAAGGACTGGAGCTTTGATGAATGTGGCTGTCACCCAGGAGTCACCACGGACAGCATAATAAATGGATCAATTCCTGGATATTCAGGCTTCTATGGAACAGCAATGAACACAAAGGTTCCATGGTCAGTTTATTTTGGTGGGTGCTGCTTTGCAAGCAGGTATGCAGTTTTAGAGCCCAAATTACTACGAAGCAATGGGTCACAAGCGCTCAGGTTTCAGAGTCATGTGCACATCAGAGCCAGAGGTGTATATGAGCTCCATCCAGTCTCTTTTGATAATTTGTGAAGAATCAAGGTGAGCTCAGAAATATGAACCATTACCTTTTTTTTTTTTTTTTTTTTTTTGCTATTGATTCTCAGGCAAAATTAACAGTACCCAGTGATTTGCTTTCTCATATCACACTTAGTAACATGCAGTTGAAGGTGCTTACTTAAAGTACATTGATGGACACCTGCTCTTACATAGACTGACAGGCTCCCTAAAGTTGTGTTTCCTTTAAGGCTTATATCCCACATGTCTCCTAAATATAATTGGAAGTGTTGTGCAAAGTGATCGGAGAGCATTCTGAAAGAAATTGTAATCCTCAGATAAAATTGTTTTGCTATGATTGAGATTGCTGGATCCTGATGGGTGTGTTGTTCTTCGTTTCAGTGGTCTTACCTCTCTTCTGTGCAAATAAATGTCACTGCTCACTCACCTGTGACAAAACAGCATCTCTTGGCCTGGAAATCTCCCAGGAGATTTGACCTCTTCTGAAGGTGCCTGTGGTACTTTTAAGTCTTCCATGGTGTTTGCACATGAATGGTCTTTTGACTTTGAGGGTGGTAATATGGCTGAGTTCAGACAGAAGCCTTAGCCAGCAGAGCATATATCCCACTGAAAAAAGAAGACTGTAGATTAATGCCAGAATCATGGCAGACACAAGATGAGATTCTGCAATCTTTAGGGAACCAACAGTGGCCATGCCACAGTCAACTGCTATAAACCTACAAAAATGTGTTTTCAAAACAAAAACAACTTTTCATCTCTTTCAAACCAGCTCCCTTAGATCTCGTTTGCTGTTTGCCTCTCCTCTCGTGTTTCAAAGTGCATGATGGAAGCAATGCCAGTAACTTCAGATTTTATACAAAACCCACAGGGGACCACAGGAAGCCCTTTCTGGGAATGAGAATGGGTAGCACACAGTAAAGCTCATGGGGTTGTAGTGGCTGTTTTTTAAAGAACATTGATACAAAACTCCTGAAAACCAAGGGCGATGTCTTATTTATGTGTACATTCCTCACATGGTGGGCAATGACTCATACAGTCTTTAAAGGTTTTTGTTATTGTCATTGATCATTCAGAAAGAATATATATATGTATATACATACACATATATGACTTGTGTATTCTTTATAAAGAATATATATATTACTTATGTAATATATATTATCCATGTAAATATATTTATATTTGTTTATATATATATGTATATATTCTCCATGTAATACGACTGTGTCCACAGGACATAGATCATGAATAAAATGAAGTCTAAATTCTTCCATCTACCACAGGGTACACCATTTAGTCTCATCTTCAAATTCACAAAGTTTTAAGACATTTCTATTTCCCCCAATGAAGTTATGTTTGTCTTCAGAGAATTAGTGTAAAGAAGATGGAGAGTTAAGTAATTCAGAATGCAGATTTAAGCCACACTTTTCTCAAATTCCTGCAGTGTGACACAATTTTGTCTTTAAAAATAGGAATATATCATCTCATTTCTGTCTATATTTCCAGATATCATGTATTTTTAATAATCCACAAAAACGATTACCACCAAATTATTGATAATGAACACTGTAACAAGGTAGGGCTTGAGATCATTTTACTCTCTCCTATATGCTTGTATGCATGCCTGAAATCTTGACAATGCAGGTATGACCTACAGAATCATGGAAAGTAACTGCAACTGTGTTATCTACAAATTAAGATTAGGATTGGTAGAATTCAACCAATACAGGAAGAAAGTCAACCAAAGAGCTAGCCTGACCTTGATCTGAAAAGACTAGAAAGAGGGGATTTCTGCTGACAAACCTATAGTGAAGGCAAGAAAAGACGTGAATTTGGGAGACAATTGAATCTGTGTGTGTATACAATGAGGTGAGGTGTGTGTGTAGAATTATAGAAGAGAAGTTGGGAGAAAGCTGGTGATGATGATGTTGAGAGAGGGAAGGAGAGCATCACCCAGATAGATAAGATGGAACTTGTGTAACCTGAGAACGAACACTCAGACTCATCAGGGCAGAGGGAATGATGCTGGTACTGAGAAAATATGAGGAGTGTTGAGTGATGGTTCTTATATCACCTTAGGAAATAAAGGGAAACCACAAAGAGAAGGCAGAGAATTGGGAAGGAGTGGGGGTGGGAAAGCCTGTAGTTTCTCTGACTGGATATTTTCTGTGTTCACATTCAGGAGTAGATGCTTTTCAGGAAAAAAAAAAAAACATAAACAGTTCACATCAGAAAATTTACAAGCGATGATAGCGCATTAACATATTCACATATATTACTATAAAGTATTATTCTCATACTATAAAAGAATTATTATATGCAGGAGCACATTAAACGCAATGCACTAAAGATGAGTATGGGGGCCACTACTAATATTCTTGCCAATAGATAAAGATGAACAAAGCAGATACTCTTGATCGTCACATTTCTATTTTATTGTAGGCAAGTTGGACACTATAAACATATTAAATAAGAAACTTTGACTTGTCAAAGTGTTATGAAGGAAATAAAGATAAATGTGGCTATTCTATGAAAATACCAGTGGGTGATAGGGGATACCTCCCTATGGGAGCTGTTAATGAGGGTGGCTTCAGAACTCCCCAAGCAATACAAGGTACTGACACCGCCCTTAGCAGCCCATAACTACATGCTAAGACTCAGTTGCTGAAGTGGCTGCATACTTCAGGTGCAAAATGTAAAGAAACCAAACTGGAACTTAGTTGGAAGCTTCCTCCCTGCTGACTAGCCTTCACATTGCTGGAAGGTTGTAGCAAGGCTGCTGGGAGGGAGCATTCAACAATGAACTTACCCAACTGTGGACTCTATGCACTACAATAATAGTAACAAGTCATGCAACATATGTCAACAGATGCATTAGGAGCATGACTGCTATAGGTATAACCAACCACTTTCTCGTTGGATTTGAGGCCTGTTTGGCAGGAAAGAGATTATGTCTAGTATTGTAAAAAGCCACTCAAAAGCCTGTGGCTGAGGACATTGTAGGGAAGAGTCTACTGCTGTTGTTTTGCTAAGAGGACACGGTGTCAAACTGCCTTCAAATACTTATGCTTGTATACAGATCAGCCCTGGTCTCTCTGTCTTGGTGAGAGAAGCTTCTCTTTGTAGTGAACAGAGGTTAATGTGGAGTCACACAATGGGTTAATGTGATCAGAGTAGGTGATTGTTCTGTGCTTAGCCCCAAACAAGGTAGGTACTTCTCAACCCCTCTCCAAGGTATAGGAAACACTAAGGAAAAGGGCATGGAAAGAATATAAAGGCAGAAAGGTAGGGAGGAGTGCTGTGAAAAGTTATCTTCTGCGTGTGTCATGGCGGTTGAAGTCATGAACTCACTTTAGCTGGGTTTATCTTCACAAGACTGGGCCCATCAACTTCCTATCATAGAAGGATCCCGAGGCCTCTTCCAAGCCTTAGGGGTTGTAGGCAGTTAATGATTTCTGGGAATAGGGATGAGATTACATTTCTTAGTAGTGTAACCACTAGCAGGTTGCTCTTACTTTACTAAATCCCATCCATGGTAATGCAAATGTCCGTACCAAATGCACAAGAATACACATATGCATGCACGCGGGCGCACACACATGCACACACATACACACACATACACAGACACACATGAGGGGGACTTGTTAGGAAGAAGAAAGGGGTCATAGAGAATGAAAGTAGAGTAAGATAAGAGAGAATAGGGAGTAGTTAATGTTATCTATCATTATCTATCTATCTATCTGTCTATCTCCCCCCCTCTCTGTGTGTGTGTGTGTGTTTGTGTATGTGTACAGAGTGTGTGTGTATAGATATAATTATGGGAGAATAAATTTATAACACAAATGTAAGAAAGACTATTGGGGAAGAGAAATGTGATAGTCTCCGAAGGATCCTGCATGTAAACTTTAGTCAAACGAAAAACAGCTGGCTCATGGTGGGAGAGATTGGGGCAGGGGTTTCCCAAGAAAGTTAAAAAAAATCCTGGTGGTTTCTGGGAATAGAATTTTGTGGTTATTATAAGGGAGTATAAAACATAACCTGTGGACTCCAGGCAGCTTCAAGCCTGACAGCAGAGATAGAGTCATAATTACACTGCCACAGTACAGATGATGAGAACAGGGATGGAGACAAGTCCAGCGTGCTATAAACCATGAGGAAAGAAGAAAACCACTCAGTCTGGAAGCAGAAAAGTGCAGGATTTCAGCTAAGCCTTCAGAAGCTAAGCTTTCATGGAGAGTGGTGCCAACAATCTGGTAAACCTTGAGCGAGGAACACTGTTGGAAGAGTGAATCAAAATCTTTGTAGGGATCAGGAACCGGTGGGAAGGCAATACCAAGGCAGGCTAAATAGAAGTTATAGAATTAGGGGACACTGAAGGAAATGTACATCTTACTCAGACTCAAAAAGAGGAAGTGTCCAGAGACCACGGGCTTGTTGATTCTCCTGAAACTGTAGCTGGGGTCCATGATAAATAAGCAGTCATAGCCCTGTGTCCACCTTATCTTCCCTGGCATTGTTGACCCATTGCAAACTCTAGAGATTAAGAGTCAGGACTAGGGGCTTTGCTCCCAGGATGGAACAATGGGTGTCAAGGTTCTTTCTTCCCTTGGGTACTGGGGCTGCTCACAAGAGGAGAAGGTGACTAGACATGAGTATACTGGTGAGATGGGAGTGTAGAGAGTTTGCTGGGGGGGGAAAGCAAAACAAAACCAAACAGGCAGAAATCTTTGCTTGCAAGTGCCTGGTGGGGAAGATAATGAAGTATGTAAGAAAATTTATTATGGTGGCTGCCTTTTAGGGAATGGTGCAGACATATTCTGTCAAGGCTAGCGTATCTTTAGGAATGTCTCAGGGACTTTAGGTTTGATTTTTGTTGGTAATGGCTTTTTAAGAGTCTTTTAAATAGAAGAGATACATGAATCCCTAACTATGAATGCAGCTTAGAAAATTATTCTGGAGATTGAAATTAGGCAGACAGAAGACCAATTGGAAAAAAGATGGCAATTATGTAGGCAAAAAAAAAAGTTGAAATGCTAAGTTATGTCAAAGTACTTAGATTAGATATGTGTGATTGGATCTGGAATCAACTAAGCAGTATCCCTGTCTGGAGAGCTATTTTTCGAAAGGATGGATGCAGAGGGAAGACCTTCCTTAGAGTAGCCAACACCTTCAGGGGAATAGCAGCCAGATATAAATACGTCTAAACAAAAGGCAGGGCTGCCTTTTCCCTCTTGCCCTCATTCTTTCCTGGTAAGTTCATCTGTGGTATTGAGGTTAGTGGTGCCACCATCCTGGCCATCATCCTCCACTAACACTGGAACCCATTTTCTTCAACCTTCCAACATAGAATGAAGACCAAGGACTCTCCTTGAAGCTCCCAGGCTTTTAGTAACACCTTGTGCCCGACGAGACATCCAGTCTCATGTCCTGAGCAGCTGTCAGTTCTGACTCTCTAGAGCACAGATGACTAGGGCTGGAATGTCCAGCCTCCAAGCCTGTATTATGTAAAGCAATAAATAAATTTCCTTTCCAATTATGTTCATTCTTTCAGTTGCGCTCTTCTACAGAACTCTGGCTTTATTTATGGCAGGGTAAATATGGACGAGAAACATAAGCAGAAAACAACCACAAAAACACCTTGCAGAAATGAGGGCTGCTTAGGAAGGAGCTGCAAAGGCAAGGAGCAGGGGGCACATCTGATTCTGCCATGGATACTTAAACAGCAGAGCCAGTGAGTTATTTCTGTAGAGAGTACATGTTGCATCTGTGATACATATAGAGTTCCCTGGTTAGGGAGAGAGCAAACATATCATCTATTTAAAAGAAAGAAAAAAAAAAAAACCTTTTGACTTAGATAAGCCAGTAAAACCCACTAGTCATCCTAACCAAGTTAAAACCAAGACAGCTGTTGACATAATTTCAGCTTTTGACCCAGCTATTAGCTGTCACTCAACTCACATGGGAACCCTTAAATGATAGAGAGCAGCAATTATTACCAAAAGGAAGGAACAAGCCCCAAGATACTAGGACCACAGTCATCAGAATTTTCCAGCCACACTATTGGCAGGAGCCGTTATTCTCCACAAAGAAAAATATATCTGCTTTATAGATCCAAATTTCCTTGGCCCATATTCTTCATTGGATACAAAGTCTATATGGTATATGACACATGGTTGGCTTAGGAATATTTGTTTTGTCCCATGATTTGATCAGTTTTGCATATGACCCATTAGATCATTCATCTCGACCCCTTGCACATTTAGTAAATATTTGACAAAATCTAAAATGGCTACATACTCAAATTAGATGGGCTGTGAAAATGGGCTTGGGAATGAACACACTGATTCTTTCAGGAGTGTGTCCCCCATCCCTCCCAAGGCTCCATTCAATTAATAGTCTTTTTTCGGGAAATAAGTTTGGCTATATAATTCAGAGCGAAACCTCCATATGGTTTGTTTTGGTGGCTCCATAAATCTCAGAGAGTAAGTATTTATCAGACTGGCAATTACAATTCAATCTTTGAGATGCTTATCAATCAAGACCTAGTGAATCCTTTAGTCAGTTTGGTTTTCTGGACTGTTATAGATCTACTCATGATTTCACTTCCCATGTATTCAATTCTTCATGAGGCAAACAGAATTTGACATGGTCTAAGCCCTTGATTTATCAAGTGTTTCATGGAATTTTTTTCTTGGTTGAAAAAGTAAAATCTTTATTTTCTTGGGTTAAAAAGAAATGACTGCTACTTTACTCATAAAATGATATCAAAGTTTCTATACAAAAGAGTAGATTCATGTGAAGTTTGTAAGGTAACAAGATTTCCTTTTATTGATAATTGCTTTTTTAAGTATTGAAAGTAATGTGTAAATTTTTAAAACCCAAGCTCTAAAAAAAAACCCCATAAAAATGGGGCTGAAGAGAAGACTCATCTGTTAAGAATCCTTGTTGCTCTTGCAGAGAAGATCAGGTTTGTTTCCCAGTACTCATCTGGAACTCCATCTCCACGGGATCTGACACCATAGGCACTGTATGTATATCATGCACATACGCACATGCAGGCAAAAAAAATCATACACTTAATAAAGATAAATGTATTTCAATAAAGAAATAAAGAGCATAAAAACAAATTAGAGTCAGAAATGCCCATAATCTTTAAAAAATTAGCATTTTCATGTTTATTAGCCACTTACGGAGGTGTTGATAGCACAAAAAGAGCAACACTCTAGATTGCATCCATCCTTAATTTTAACAAATTCTCTAAGCCCGTCATTCTCAACCTTCCTAATGCTACAACCCTTTACTACAGTTTCTTGTGTTGTGGGGACCCTCAACCATAAATTATTTTCATTGCAGCTTCATAACTGTAATTCTGCTACTGTTACGAATCGTAGTTGTAAATATCTGATATTTCCGATGGTCTTATGCTACCCAAGTGAAAGGTTGTTCCACTCCCAAAAGGGTTGCAACCCACAGATGGAGAACTACTGCTCTAAGTGGTTGTTCCGAGCAATGATCTTAGATCAACCAATCTTCTAAAATTGATAGGATAGCACGTTCTCATTGTTTCTTCACTACCCCAGGGTCTGCCTGCTCTCACACTTTGCATACATACACTCATAGGATGGTTTCTTAGAGGCTGAATTGCTAGGTCGGATCCCAAATGTTACTTTTCATCTCTGAGTTCCATTGTCAGACTGTACCGGTGCGCACCCTCACCACCCGTGAACAGCGAGCGGTACCTACTTGTAGCTTCCTTCTACTGCAGCACTTTCAAACAAAAGTGTGGCCTTTTTTCATTCTGTACAACATATTAAAAGTGATTATCATGGCTTAGTTTCCATTTGACAAATGGTATTTTTTTGTGGTTTATTTCATTACTTTATTCACCCTGCTTTGAATCGTATGCTTAAGTCTTCTGTTTATGTTTTGAGTTTTCAATGACATTTTACTTTTTATTTTTCCTTATTTATGGGAGCTGCTTGTTCCTTAGGAAAACTCATGCTTAGGTCTACTTGTTGGAAGCCCATCCACCGGGCTTATTGTTTTATTATTCTGTTGACCTAGTTTGTTGCTCAGCTTTCTGAGCTTATGATGTTCTTCTCATGTGTAATTTTCCATGAGCTGCTATGTGAGTCCCCTCTGCATCCTTGTTTTATGTCTTATTAAAAAAAAAATCATTCTTGCCACTTCAAGTACAAAAGCAACATTCTCTCTCTCTCTTTTACATCCTTAATCACTTGATCCATCTGGAAGTGTTTTCAACATATGGATTGAAGTAGAGATCCAATTTAATATTTTACAAAACCTAAACTATTCATAATATTCTACTCCTATCCTGTGATTTATCATGTAGCTGAACCCCTTACGTAGTTCAGCATATTTATTGACTTTATTCCATTCAAATTTTTGGCTCACTTATTCGTATGACAGAACCAAATTCTCTTGTCTATGGTAAGTGTGTAATGTAGTTCAACATACTGAAAGCGCTCTCTCATTTGTATTTAAAAACATGTCTCAGCTATTCTTTCATGCTGATTTCATTATAAAATATTTTAGAATCAGAAGTAGTCACTAGAACATAAAACCTATTGTTAAAAATCCATAATAGTCACTAAAAATTAAAGACTTGGAACTGGAATGTTGTCTAGTGAGTAAGGCACTTGCCCTCTAAGCACAGAGAACAGAGTCTGAACCCCCAGGATTCCTGACCGTGCCTTCCTACATGACAAGACACAGGTAATCCTAGAGCTGGGAGGCAGAGACACGCAAGCTGGCTGACTAGATTGACTGAATTAGAGAGTGCTGGGTTCATGAAGACATCCTCATGCTTTAGTCCACAAAACATGGAAAGGAGACTGAGGAGGACATCTGATGTCTGCAAGAGCTTTCACTCCAAGGCTCACACATTAGAGAACACACACACATGCATAGCACGCACATATCCACATGCAAAAAGGATCTTATTAATAACATGATAGAGACGATGCTAGATCTATAAATGAATTTAGGAGAACTTGGCACTTCTGAATTATCATGTCTCCTGTTACCACCCAGTGGAATATATAGTCTATTTGGTAACATACTCATTCATGTCTCTCAGCATCATTTGAAACTTTCCTCACAATTCTGAAGCTTAAACTTACACATTTCGAGGCCTTAATTCATATTGTAAAGAAACCCTGTTCAAAAATTTCTTTTATGTTGATTGCTAGTGCATGCTTTCAAGTTTATTTACTTTCAGGGTAGTTGTTAAATTGTTACTTAGGTTTTAGTAATTTTTAGGTGTTCCAAACTTTTATGGATAAATACACATTTGGCTTTTCTTTCCCAGTATCTTCCCTTCTTCTCTTTCTTGATTGACTACATATACTGGGTTTCTGTTTTTCTCCAACTGGTTTGTTTTTTGACACCTTTTACCACTCCTAAATGTAAAGCACTCACACAGAAAAGACTTCCAGTCAATTGCTTCTGAGTTTCAGGACTTGCTTCAGAGAATGTTGCCCATCCCCCACACACTCAAGACACATTCCGTATTTCTATCCAATATTTATAGTTTTCATTTTACAGTGAGATTTAATCCATCTGGAAGACATAAAGTGGGATTTTTATCTCATGAAATCTATAGAAATAAATTCCAGATGGATAGCAACATTTTCCAACATCATTTATAAAATTGGTCATTCTTTGCTTGCTGGTTGGAAATGCCACTTTAATCACATTCTAAATAGATCAGTTTTACTTATTAAGCCAGCACTTAAAAACCATGAAGGAAATGAGTTACAGTAGAGAAGAGAAACACAAAAAGTAGGCAAAAAAAAGGCACTGAGAAAAAGCTGTACACAAGTATTTAATGTCCACAATACAACAAAAAACCAGTCACAGCAAAATCTAGAAATGTTCACAGAAAATACACTCACATGTTATTTCAGTAAGAAAGACCTCAAAGATAAGAACTGACAAAGTAGAAGGTCATGATGACTCATTCTTCCATCATTGTTTGGCTGTTTCCACCATGCTGGAAGTTATGATGCCTGGTCTAACTCCATAATCAGTTCTATCTGAGAACAGATTAAAAGCCCCCCTAAGTGAAAAGCAAAGCCTAGAATTAGAAAACAGTAACAGAACTCACAGTGTCGTTTAATCTCGTAATTCAGGGTTGTTTGATCTGTGAGTGTATGCCTTCTATTTTCACAAGTCTTGGAGTGGCATGGAGGTCGACAGTTCCCTTTTCCTTGGAGAATTTGGGTAAGAGTTTTTGATACGAAATGCTCAAGATGATTAGAGTCTACACTGAACTCTGGAGCCATGGCCATGCTAACAGGTTCACACCTCCAAGGTGCCCCTCCGCAGAGCTCCGAAAAGCTCCTGTTGAACAGAGAGGCGTGTTTGTAAGGAGGAAATCTCATCATCAACTGGACATGTCTTCATGCCTTCAAGGTCTAGTGGTGGTACAACAGAGCCAGTGGTGGAATTGCATTAGATTTCTCCCTAGAAGCTTCCAATGTTGTTGACCAGCTCAAGCCCCACTCTCTAACACTGTCATTTACAATAGCAATAAAACTCGTCAGAGTAATCAAAGACAGAGTGCCCATCTTAAGCACAGAGTTGAGGCATTTAAGACTCATTTGATGTGTGCAAGGCCTAAGAGGATCCTGAGGTGTGTGTGTCCACATAGCAGCATCCTGTAAACATGGACACCGGGTTGTTTCACGAGTGGAAGATCATGCTTGCAGGAAGGATGTTTGATTGAGATTTAATCAAACAGAAACAGTTCCAGCAACTGCAAGTGAAGCCCCCTCCTCTGGGGGGGGGGGGTCGGCATGCACTGTGACGGGGAAGGGGGGATCCTACAAGCTATAGGATATAAGCTGTCTCTCTACAAATAAGATGTAAACAAGTCTCAAGATGCCAAGGTTTTGGAGATGACTGATATTCTGTTCAGTTTATGACTAACTCTTTGATATCTAAAAACACTACAGTGTGCATCAGTATCCAATAAAAACATATGACTTTAAAGGGTAAAATAGTAGTAATAATTACAAACATACAACTGAATATATTTTTAGCTTTTCATCAGAGATAAAACCTAGACTAAGCAAACAGACTTTTTTTTTCCCCTATGATCAAAGCATCTAGCATAAGGAAATGGAAACACTGGCAGTTAGGGTAAATGCTGTCTTTAACCGATTTTCCTGGAAAAGCCTTGAAGACTGTGTGTCAATTTTTGACCATCCATTAATTACCAAGCTGGTCTTCGGTGCTCTCTGACTTCCTGGCATTCTAAGTTAGGCCAGATTTTGGACAGGCCTGAAGAGGAAAGCTAATTACAAAATACTTTATTGAAACACCAGAAAGTCTTTCATGATACCAAGCCAAGCCTCAAATTTGAAAGTACTTAAAATCATCCTTGTAACAGTCACACTTCTTCACACTCTATTTTTAGAGGTTCAGTGTTTGTTTTTTTTGGGGGGGAAATCACACACAAAAAATGCTGTGAGCAAACAGTCAGTAAGGGGAGGCACATACACATCATGGGAGAAAGTATTCAACACAAAGCAGTCAGCACCACAAGAAAAGGCTGAGGCAGTCTGAAAATACATTTTTTTCTTTTTTTGCTTCCCTTTGCTTATTTAAAAATACTTGAAACATTTTAATTCTCTGTGTGTATGTGTGTATGTGTATGTGTGTGTGTGTGTGTGTATGTGTGTGTATGTGTGTGTATACACGTGAGTGCTGCAGTGCTCACAGAGGCCAGAGGAGGGCAGTAGATCCCCCCAAAGCTGGAGCTACAAGTGGTTGTAAGCCCTAGGGAGTAGGTGTTGAGACAAACTCAAGTCCTCTGCAAAGAGCAGTACATGCTCTTAACCATGAGACATCTCCCCAAGTCCCATTGCTAAGAATTTTCAATAACATACCTTTAAAAGAGTTGCCACATTCTTCACATTATATTAATACAGCTTTGACCTTAACTTGCATACAATTATTATGAATAAGTAGCAATGCACTCCTTTCACTTCCTGCACATTTTACAGCCATGACTGTGTTAAAATGAAAGGCACAAGGAATAAAGAAGTTGAAATAACTAGAAAGCAGTTGGGAGTTTGTATAAAATAAAATTTGCTCATATAAGTTGTTATCAAACATGGTGCATAAATACAATACCATACCAAAAATTCAAAGATTAAAAAGAAAAGTCCCCACTGATTGTTCAGTGGTTGCCTCCAGTTTAGGAAGAACCCCGAATAAATGTCTCTGAGGTCCTAGAAATGTTAGCGTGGGTTGATTGAGGCCTTGAACTCTAACAGTGCGGTTTCATAGCTGCTTGCCTGATTTCCAGGTCCAGCTTTCACGGTGTATTTAAAAGCAAGAGCTGCTTTCAAAGGCTTGGAATGATTTCCACCCAGAATGTACAGAGTTGTGTAAAGTAAGAGAAGACTATTTCATTCATGGGAAATGAAGCCACCTTGATTCCCAGGAGGTGACAGAGTGGCAAGTGGTGACTCTCTACGTTGATGGAGACCCTGTGAATGAGGCTGGCACCATCTTCCATCACCTTGTTCCTGAAAGCAGGCTAGAGCCAGTGATGGCATTTCCCAGGAGCTGTGGCTGTCCCTGCTGTTGTACCTGCTCCTCCAGCAGCAGTGGGCAGCTACCAGAAACCATGGTAACACTAAGGGCCTCAAACACCTTCATCACTGCAAAAGCCAGTGCTCCCTGGAACTTGATCATATTACACACCTTGACAATGCAGAGAAAGGTAACTAGCTTGGTATTCAAATACCAATGATCCTCTAAATTGTATTAGGTGGAAAGTGTGACTCGCAGGTGCCTCACTGATATTTCCTTGCTATGGAGTTGGTAGAACCGAAATGGCTTGCTGTGAACTTTGTACTATCCAAGCTCAAAGCTGTCACAGTTCTCTAAGAACATATTCACCAAGATAGAATGCCACCTTGATCCAGAAGATTGAGATTCCTGGAAAGGCCTGTGCAGGGACCATAGCTATTTTCTGCACCAAGGAAGCTGGGCAGAACTAGTTCCCAGCTTCTAGCCCATGGCAAATTGATTTTGAAAGCATTTCCCCCTCATTTGTTCTGCATTCACTGAATATATGAATTATTATTATTTTTTTTAATGTCAGAGGGACATTGCAGAAAACATCAGATGAGAGAGTGTGACAATCCAGCCATAGTTAAAAGTTTCTTTACTTCTAGGTAACCCCTGGAGGGTAAGGGATACAGGTGGTAAATGTCCTCCCTAAATCTTTAGAGGGTGTGCTGTGACAGCCCTGTCTACAGGTTTCCAAACAGTTCAATAAGAAGCAATCACTTAGAGTGGTCCTCAAAGTGGTGTAGCAACTGCTACCATCACAGAAGGTCGGGGTGGCAGCCATTCATTCAAGTTCTTTCCAGTCAGATGAAAAACTAGAGAGTGCCTTAGCTTTGATCCAAGATCATCTCTTCATGTTGTTTCTGTAAAAACTTCTGAATGCCGACATTTGGTGGAGAAAAAGTAAGAAGAGAACCAGTCTCTAAGAAGAAAATGAGTCTGTTCTTCCAGTTGCATGCTGGGAATGGGTAGCTAAGGCGTGGGGTAGGACTCTTCAGAGGTGACAGGTGAGGCTCGCAAAGGCAGGCCCTCCGTGGAGGTGTCCTCCCGTCCACTGGGCCCACTCTCAGAGAGTTGGTCTGCTCCACTCTGCTGCTGCGTCTGGTGGCTCTGTATATGATCTGGCATGGAAGCACGGGTGGCCAGGATCAAAGCCACGAGTCTGTAGAAGTGCAAGGCCATCACCAGAGAATTCTTCACAGCAAAGAACACCAGCATGTGGTTGATCACTTGGTAATAGATCATCAGGACAAGGCGCACAACAAGGAAGGGGCCATCTTGGATGAAGAAGCTAAGGCCAATGGCCCATAGATCCGCGCTGTACTGGCACAAGAAAAGCCTGAGGAAGCCCCTGGCTTTCACCGAGGAAGGGCATACCAGCTTCAACTGGACTGGAAGAAAAGGTGAAAGAAACAGCAGTTTACACTCCGAAATGCAAAGTGGAAAGGGACATATGACAAGTCGCTAATGGTGGCAGGTGAGGGATGGAGAATGGTTGTACACTTTAACTGGGAGGATGGGGGAGATTTCTTTCTCCACATCAGTCAGTCCTCCTGATGCTGGCCACGTGGTTCCATCCACTTGATAGATTTTGCATAATTTTTCAGCCTCCCTGTAGGGAATGATTGAACAGACTAAAGGGAGTGGGACATAAAGGAAACTGCTGTCTCTCTCTCTCTCTGTGTGTGTGTGTGTGTGTGTGTGTGTGTGTGTGTGTGTGTGTGTGT
>CAJQZJ010032918.1:1620618-1635488 GCA_907164525.1 Lophiomys imhausi | reverse complement strand
TGTGTGTGTGTGTGTGTGTGTGTGTGTGTGTGTGTGTGTGTGTGTGTTTGGGGGTCTTCTGCACAGAACTGTATTCAGCGTCCCAAGCCAGGAAGCCTGGTACTCCCCCTGGCTGCCTCATCCTCTAGAATTGAGATATTGGCCATATTGCGGAACCCCCCCAGGCTCTTTAGTTTCTTCCTTGAAACCTATGATGGCGTGAATCCTAATGCTGGGGTCTTTACTCATTGACCTATTTTCTTCCTGCTAGAATAACACCCTGTCTCCTTTTCTGCTCCCTGTTTCTTCCTTCATGTTTCCCTCTGAAGAAGAGTGATTTCCTTGATTGGTAGCATGTGAGTGACAGAGTACCCAGCACAGACAATCCCAGATGGTTTCTCTAGATTGTCCCTACTTCCTACTTTACTCAACCACATGAGGTGGGTGAATTCTGCTGGGAAAACTCAAGTGCTTAGAATTCAAATTTAACTCACGTTAAACATAGTTTTCTAATGTTGTGCGTATGTGAGGGGGCCCAAATAATAGCCATTATTTTATTTTGTCCTAATTCCTTCTGCTTTTGTTTCCCAGTTTATAAGAAAGACTGAGTATAATTGGATTTTCCCCCAATTGAATAAAAGGAGACTCAATCAACAGATGAAACCTTTGTTTTAACTTCTAAGATGTAAATTTAATTCAGGGTCAAGGGTAGAAAATAATCCTTTTTGTAATAATAAAGCCTTCCATTTGGAGTTTTCCAACAAAGAATGTCTCAATCCAGCAAGAGCATGCAAATACCGTGAAGCAGCTTTGATATGGGTGAATATATTGTTCTGCTTGTTGGAGAATACAATAGCGGTTTAATAAGAAGTGACATTTGGTCTTTGTTTTTCAAACAGCTGCATAGCATTATCACCTCTGAATGTTTACAAAAGTTCTTTCTTAAATACAAACTTTCTTAGCAAGTCTGTAAACCACAAGATAGAAGAGGGCGAGTGAACGGCAAAGAAAAGACAAACATAAGGTCGGCAAGTTCTATTCTTAAGAAGCCATGCTGAAGAAATCCCTCCTGGCAGACCCGCTAAGGGTAAAATATTAGTCAATATATAAAGGATAGTGCCCAACAGTCTATCAGGGCAGCAGCTGGCTGACTTCAAGCTGGGTAATGAGCACCATGTATGTGCTAAGGCACACTTCAGCAAAACCTCTGCATGTTGTTTGCATATATTTGTTTGTGATTATTAATCTGTAATTGGATTTCTTTTTTCCTGAGAAAGGATCTCAATATGTAGCTGTGGCTGGTCTGGAACTTACAAAGTGGACCATGTTGGCCTCAAACTCAGAGATCTGCATGCCTCTGTCTTCAGAGTTCTGGGATTAAAAGAGTATACTGCAGGGCCCAATTTATTTTTTGTTGGTAGTGTTAGTGGTGGTGGGGTTTTGTTGTTGTTTTTGCTTTGTTTGTTTGTTTGTTTGTTTTCTGATTTGAGAAAAGCCAGGCAACTCTTGCTATCCACCCGGGAGACAAATTTTATCCAAGAAAATGTGTGCTTAAGACCCAAAATGTTCTCAGTGGGGCTCCAAAGTTACTTATGCTGATTTATTCTCACCCTGAACCCAGCAGGAAGAGTGTCACAAAGAATAAAGTAGATAAAGAAAAAGAATGGTTGAGATCTGGGGCTTCTCCAGAGTAAAGAACCAGGGAGAAGAATTCCCAAGTCACATTTCTAACATGCCAAAATGTTACTGTGTGATCCCAAGCTGACACCACTCAATAGAACGCTCTATGATGGTAAAAATTGTTTCATATCTTTGCTGTTCAATATGGGAGCCACATGTGGCAAAAGAGCAGGTAAAATATGGCCAGTGTCACTGAAGAATTGTTCTTTTGGTTTTACTTAAGATAAACCCATCCAGCTGTGTGTGTCTGGTGGGTACTATACTGTAGGACAATACAGCTGAAGGAAATCACTAGCATGGAATGCCAGCCAAACAATTTATTTCTTGTCAACCCTTAAAGCTGTATGCATTCATTAGAGTCAGAAAAAGAGCTGCCATTATGAGAAATCTTAATTTTCCACACTGGAGCTTTAAACTGCCCCTCTTACCTTATATATGGGTGTCACAACGTGACTGGGTGAAGATATGGAGACGACACATTGGCAGGTCACTATGTTACTGGGTGGTCAGTTAACTGCTATGAGTGTCATACCATTTCACAGATGAAAAACTGAGGCATAGATAAGTCAACTAATTTTGATAGGATTACAGACAATGCATAATATACTTATTGACTGAGTTGAATATAAAGCAGTGTAGTTAACTGCTCAAGTATTTATTATTATTAATTGTGGGGATTCATTTATAAACTGAATCTTGTGTAGTCCAGCCTGACCTCAAACTTGTTATGAGGCCAAAGATGAGTGTGAACTAATGCTGCTCCTGTCTTCACCATCAGAGTGCTGGGATTAAAGACACACACCATCATACCTGGCTACACTCATGCATCTTAAGTTCACCACACACCCAAGTGGGTGGGTACTACTTGGTTTTCCTGAGTCTCAACCTACCTTCTTTCTAAGTCGCAGTGGAGCTCACACCAGGACACCAAAACATGAGCTGGCTCAACCGGCCTAATTTGTCCAAGTATTATTTATATTCAAGAGTCACATTTTGTTTTTTATTTCTTAACACAACTATGAAAACATTTACCTGCCAGGTCGAGGGGAAACTGTAGCATACTCCATGTCCACACTGCGAGAATGCCAGAGACTAGTGCAGGGTTATTTCTAGAAGACAATAACATTTTTAAATTAGCAATAAAACATATGACCACATGCAGAAAAGAGAGATCTGCTAAATCACAGCTTGTTACAGACTAAATAAAGCTTTGATGAATTGGCAAAATATCTTGTGTTATAATAAATCCATGAAAAATAACCATACACAGTAATGGAACCATGCAAAAGATTTAGTTCTTGGCTGCATAGCATGTTCGAGGTCAGCCTGGTCTACATGTAATCTTTTCTCTAAAAACAAACAAAACAACAATAAATCATAACAGGCATACATGATGATAAAGCCTGTTGATTCCATATTTTTCTCTAATTTGCTAACACCTTGGAAACATCTCAAGAGAGAAATGCTATGGGAGACAGTTAGATACAGACATAAATGTTCAGACTCCCAATTTCAATAATGATCTCTCAGAAAAGCTGATGACAGTAACACCCAAGATCCAAGATTCTATTGAAAAGACAATTAATTCTAAAGGCTGGAGGGATGCCTTAGCAGTTAAGATCACTTGCTGCTTTTGCAGAGGACTTGGTTTTGGTTTGTAGCACCCCTGGAAGCTTCAAATCATCTATAACTCCCGTCCACATGAATCTGACAGCCTTTTTTGACCTTTAGTTCCAGGCACATGTATTAACACATAACACATATATTTAATACATATATGTATATATAAAACACAGGTTATTTACATATAAATCTGTTATATATGTATATATTATGAATATGTACATATAAATGTATATAACATTTATATACATAAAATTAAAAAAGAAGTTACAGAGAGACAACTCAAAAGGACAAGCTGACGCTCATCTACCCAAAGCTCAACATAAAAAAAAATACATTAGCCACCCTTAGAGGTCATTAAACATTAACATTAAACAAAGACTTACATCAGAGAATAGACTATGAGGCCAAGGTTTTGTGTGTGTGTGTGTGTGTGTGTGTGTGTGTGTGTGTGTGTGTTCCTCCTTCACTAGTGTAGCCTCAATCCCTAGGACATTACCTGTAAATGACAGGTAGTAACCATGTATTTATAGAAAATTTTGACTGGGGGTACAAAAGAAGGGTCTGTGTTTTCAAAAACTCAGGAGAGTAATCTGGAAAAGTAGATTCAGCAAGAATAGAAGTGGTATAGACACTAAAGAAAAAACAAACAAACAAAACAAACCAAGACCACATAATAGAACAAAAGATTTTATTTTGAACTTTTCCCAAATGAGAGTTTTGACTGCAGAGGGCTAGAGAGGAATCAGGAAGTCTGATGGAACACAAACTAGATGAGGTGATTTCAAGGGGTGTCAGTAAATGCTTCTGGTGTGGAAACCTTGAGAAATCAAAGCTCAAAACCATGAATTTGTGAAGGAAACTTCTAAGCTGTCATTGTCTGCCTCAACAGTTGATATGAAGAAGCAGTTGGTGACAGAAATTTACAAGAAAAATGAAGTCCCCACTTTCAAAATGAAGCAGAGACAGATTTCAAAGTACAGAAGGCAAGTTAGCATTAACGCCTACTTAGATTATGTAAGTGAGTCTTCAGAAGGTTTCTCAGAGCCCTCTGAGAAGGCAGTAATTACCAGAGTCTTATGGTTATCTGAGAATAACTGCGCTCAAATAAGCTTACTTTGTCTTTATTTCAAAAAAATTGACTTGGGATTACCAGGCAGGTAATACTATAAATTGATAACAGACACTTGGATCTAGATGAGCCTCCCTCAAAGATCTCCCATGGTATCTTATTAACAAAATTAAGAAATATTGTGAGTGAGGATGGTTAGGTGGATTTCTGACTGAGCAAATAACCACCCCAAAGGGAGCATTCTAACTGATGGCTGCAGGCTCTGACTCTGTTCCGCTGTGTGTTTGCTCAGTGACCTTGTTGGTGGTGCTGGTGGAAGGCTCGTATTATATGGAAACAGGGAGCAGGTCTCTAGGAAACCCAATCAGGAATCCGAAAGATGTGATTGAATAGCCTAAATTGGGGTGTAACCGAAGAGAAAAGATTTTGTTTCCCAGAAGCAGCTCGTGGGTTTTCCCTTGATATCTAATTATGTGCCCATGGCTCGACATGATTTATGGCTTTCCAGAGTCAAATGCAACCATGGGTCAATTCACAAGAAATATGAAATCGAATTTTAAGTGGAAGTCCCTTGAGAATATAGACTAAACCGCTTCTTTGCCACTTCAATGTCTATCTATAGCAAACCTTCCATTTTTAACTAGTATTATATCTGGTTTCTGATTTCAGGCTTACACAGCAGGCTGTGTTCTCTGTGTCTAACTCTATGATTATACTTAATCCTCTAGTAACTCAACAAAGAGGGTACACGTGCTGTGCTAGTCGTGTTTAGTCAAGAAGGGAACTGAGACACAGTAAGTTGAGGAAATATGTCCAAATCGACTTTTTTCTTGAAAGAGTAAAGTTAGATAGCTGATTTCAGCCTCTATCCTCTTAAGAGTTGTTTTAACGCTCCAATTTTTGCATATATATGTGTATCTGTATGCATGTGTATGTGTGTGTGTGCGCGCGCGCACGTGCATGCACGTGCAGGTTTCCACGGAAGCCACAAGGAGGCATCAGAGCCCCTGGAGGCAAAGCCACCGGCAGTTGTGAGCTGCCTGATTTGTGTGCTAGGAACAGAACTGGAATCCTCTGAAAGAACACTCTGCATTCTTAATAACTGAGTCATCTCTCCAGCCAACACGTAGCCCATTAGATAGTTGCAATAGTTAATTTTCTCCTGGTTGTGACAAAACAAATAACCTAAGAAAATTTAGGTAAGGATTCATCTTGATTCAAGGTTTGAGTGATATCATCCACAAAGGCAGGGCAGGCATTCTGTAGTAAGGAGACAGACAGAGGTAAATGTGGGTGCTCTGCTAACTCTCTTTCATCTTTTCACTCATCCCGGTTTCCAGGAACTCTGTGTATTAAACTAAATAACTCACTAAAGATTGTGCAATGCCACTCACATTGGAGTTAAGTCTTCCTTTTCCAGTCACAGATATTCATAAAGGTGTCTCCTAGGTGACTCTAAGGTCCATCAAGTTGACAATCCAGAACAGCCATCACACCAGCATCTTGTACCATTTCCAGGAATTAAATGGAAAGTTTTAGTCCTACTGTATTTTAGAATGTTTAGTGCCCATCTGAAACATGCACAACCTGTAAGTCTCTCTCTTCAAACATGTTAACTTGCACAAAAAGACAAAGCCTGTTACTGCCAGGAAACTTAAACAGTATTAGATAGGGAATAGATCAAGGAGCCGAATGTTTACTACGTCTTGTGCTTAAAGGGATGTGGTGAGGAAAATAAAATAAACTTCTGTTTTGTGAGTTCAAAGCACAAGCTCAAACTCAAAGGATTTTAGATGCATCTGTCGTTGCTAATAATATTGCCTAAAGATAGAATATATCACGTCAGGGGCAGATAACTTCTGTTAGGATTAATCCCATGTAGCTTGCAGGAAAATGGTTGATATTTTAGAGAGGATTTTTCAAATAAATCCAGAGAGAGTTTTTCTAGAATGGTCACTTTTGAAGTTTCTTGCAATCTGAAACTTCAATAACTCAACAAAAAAACATTTGTCTGTAAGACAGTGGAGTGTGGTAGCAATGTACCCTCTCTGGTTCCATGGGACAGGAATGCAAATACTTCCCAGAGAAACGGAATAAAGTCCTTATTGCTAGACTGATGTTTACAGGTTACAATGTATCTATACATCATTTCTCATCTCCACTTTTTTCTTGCTCCTTTGTATTATGAGGATGACAATAACAGTAGCTACTGGAGGTAATAGAATAGTTTCAGTGTATTATTTCATTGTGAAACATATCTTGATACAGCACCTGACTCAGGCTGTGTATGGAGCAATGCACATTACTTATTTTTATTTTGTTACATAGACTCCTGAGACTACATTCCTAATGCTCATATTTACATGATAATCATGACAGTGTCTGCCTCATTTTGAACATAAAAATTAAATAACTTATCAACCTAGAGACCTCAAAACACTTTCAGGTTCACAGCGTGATGGGTAAGCAATAACTAGGACTGTTATTTATGTAATGGATATGTTACTTTTATGCTACCTCCTGTCTAAAATTCTTTGTGTCTCATTTTTATCTTCTTGTATATAGAGATAAATTGTAGACTACCCTTAGACCGAAACATGTCCAAGTGTAACCATATCATTTTTTATATTAGTTACTTTTTCTATCACTGGGACAAAAGCAACCTAAAGAAGGAAATGAGGGTTGATTTAGGGTCAGAGTTTGTGGGTGTGGCTCACTATTGTGGAGAATCACAGAGGTTGGAGTAGGAGGTTAACTGGTCACGCTGTATCCCTGTATCCACAGTCAGGGTGCAGAGCGAGATGAACACTAATGTGCACCTCAAGTTTTCAGTTTTCTTTGTTATTCAGTCTCAGAACCCAGTCTAGGAAATGGTGCCTTCTGCATTCAGGAAAGGTGTTCCTTCCTCTGTTAAACCTCTCTCTGCAAGGACTCTCAAAGACACACCCAAAGATGTGTCTCCTATGCTATTTCAAATCCCATCAAGCTGATAGCCATGACTAAGAATCCCAAACAGTGACTGCAAAGTTTTACAGAGGTGCACATTTTCTGCCCAACACACCAAGCATAGAAGAAGGTGAGTGCTGGTAAATAAAATTATCAAATAATAACTTGGAAGGGGTATATCTGAAAAAAGAATCTAAAGAAAAATAATGAATTTTTAGATAAGAGAATGAACCCTGGAAGGTTAATGTCAGAAATTAAATAAGTTGTTGAGCTTCAGTGGCAGTCAAGAATGATGACTGATGAAGTAAAAAAATAAATAAAAAAGATTATGCAAGTGTGAAAAAAAAGAATGATGAAGGACTGTGGGAAGAATTTATCTACTGCCATTGTAATACCGGTCAACCTTTAGAAATGTTGTCCAAGAAGCATGACTTGCAATGGTCTTCATATTATATCCACAGTTAGGAAACAGCGATAGATGAATGATAGTACTCAGCTTCTGGCCTCTTTTGTTTTTTGTTTTGTTTTGTTTTACTGTTCAGTGTCAGATGTCAGCCCATGGCACAGTACCATCTGCATGCAGAATGGGTCTTCTCATCAAGAAATAAAAGATCTTCAGAAGAAAAATTACCGAGGTAAGTATATACTTTTCTTTTTGGTAACCTTTTTAGTAACCAGGAAGATAAATTACTAGCCTTTGGTGGATCATCATAACCAACCTAGTAGGTGAAAAATAGAAATAGGAAATCACAGGGACTGGAGAGATGGCTCAGTGATCAAGAGCACTGGCTGCTCTTCCAGAGGACCCAGGGTTGGTTCCTGATACCCACATGGAGCACAATCATATGCATCTCTGGTCCCAGGGGATCTGACACTGTCTTCTGGCCATGTGGATATTAGGCACACACACACACACACACACACACACACACACACAGTGCATGGATATACATCCAAATAAAAAGCACCCAACACATAAATATAAATTTTAGAAAAATTATGAAAGAATTCACACTTTGATTGTTTTCTTTTTTATAATTTATTTTTTATTTCTTCAAGTTACATCTCAATCACAATCCCCTCCCTACTCCCTCCTCCAGTCCCACCCTTCCACCCTCCTCCCCCTCAACCCCCCATCCTCTACCTTTTTTTTTTTAGTTTAAGGTATTTCTTTTTTTCCCCCAACAGCTCCCCCTTTCAGTCCAACAAATGGTTCTTTCTCTTATAATAGTAAATACAATACAAAAAAAACAGAAATAAATAGGCCACAATTATGAGAGTTATATGGCTTAGCATACATTCCCAATGTCCAGTCCATATGTATTTGGCACCTGACTTTAACATTCTACTATCTAACCATCTCCATGAGTTTAAAGTTCTATATCTACCTCAGCTTTCATACTAACTTGCCTCACAATTTTAAAAATATCTTCTTAGATCCAGAACACCCTCTTGATTCCTAAACAACTCAAAATTTAACTATGAGACTCTAGCTATCTTTTCTTAAATAATTCTTTTTGGAATATATATATATATATATATATATATATATATTCCAAATACACACACATATACATAGATCATATGATAGTCAGTGAATAGGATCCATATACATTTAAAAATGTGTTGAACACATTAATACAATACAGAAGAGAAAGGAAAGAAAGATGGGTATAAAGCACAAAGGTTTGACAAGGAAGATTCACTGAGAAAACTGTAGAGCAGAGAGAGACTGAGCAAAGGAGCACAGGCAAATTTCAGGGAAGGCTCCTCTGCCTTGTCAAATATTCTGAGATACAGTAATGCTTTGAGAACAAGCCCTTTCTTTTTAATAAATAATCTGTGTTCAGAAATCATACGGAGTGTTTCCCAGAGGAGATGAGCTATTTCTCCCAAATTCTCTGAATTTAGACTCGTGAACATTTTGAAAGAGATGCTACAGCAGATGAAAAGGTCAACAAAGGCCTCTCCCCCTTAACAAGTATGGGTTATATTAGACACGCTCTCAAAGATCACCATCCAAGCTGTGGAAATTAACAAGCAACACATTCAGTGACACCAACCCTCCTCAATGCAGCAGGATTCCAGGTAGGGACAGTGAGCATCATCTGCAGTGTCCAATCTTGTGGCTCAGCTGAGTGTAAGGAAGGCTGCACAGCACAGACTTAAAAGAGACAGAGAAGAATTCATTCCAGATGATTGCAGTTGGTACTAAGACTGATTCTAATATGCTGCAATCGAAGGTGAGAGAGGTTTTAAATCTTAAGAAAAAAAAAGACACTGAAAGAATCTTGGGCGGCAGCTGATGGTGTGGATGGGGATTTTCTATTTGCTACTGGAGATTTTAAAGTGAGGCACTGATGCTCCCCCATATACTGCAAGATGGTGCCCCATCTTTCTCTATGACATTGCCTCCTTATAAGATTCTTTAATGCATCTGGACAACGTGGATCTTATGTCCGTGAGAAAGACAAGAGCTGGGAGAAGATTACAACTCAACAGCACAGAAAGTAAAGAGCCATTTCAGGTTTCTTAAATGAAATGATATAAGGGATAGAAAGCCAAGGCTGACTGTGATTTGAATATCAAGTGTCACGTGTAGGTCCACGTGGTTGAACACTTGGTCCCCAGTTTGACCCCCAGCTGGTGTCGAAGTTGGGGGTGTTATAGAATCTTTGCAAGGTGCAGATCCTAGTTAGAGTAAGGAAGCCACTGGGGATGGCGTTTGAGGTTTTTATAGCCTGTACTGACTTCTCTTCTCTTTCTGATTTCTGTTTGCCAGGCCAGCTTTCTGTTCTGCAGCCATACCTTCCCCAGTATGATGGACAGTATCCTGCCAGGAACTGTAAGCCAAATAAAACCTTTGGCCTCTAAGTCGCTTTCTGTTGGGGTATTCTACTACACCAACAGAAAAAAATGCTAATTTGTTAGAGAGAAAGAAAGGAAAGAAGGAAGGAAAAAAAGAAAGAAAGAGAAAGAGCGAAAAAGAAAAATAGAACAAGAGAGCCACATTACTAAAGTTAATGTAAAAGGCCAGCAGGTTGAGGCCATCTTGGTCCATCAGAGTAGAATGTTACAGGAGGAGACTTGTTACTGAAAATAGGAGGTTCCTTGTGGCTGGAAAGAGCTGAACTAACTTAGAACGCAACATGAAAATTCACACTTAGGTTAGGCATACTGGTACATGCCTTTAACCCCAGCATTAAGTGTACAGAGGCAGGTGTATCTCTGTGAGTTTAATGCCAGACTAGTCTATATAGTGAGTTACAGAATAGCCAAAGTTACACAGAAACCGTGTCTCAAAGAATGAAGGCAGGCAGGAAGGAAGTGAGGTAGGAAGGAGGGGGGATAAAGGGAGGGATCAAGGGAAAGAAAGAGAGAGAGAAAAAGAGAGAGAACACAAGCAAGCAAGCTCACACTTAGAAATGTGGTTGTCCACAGACATGATGGGTTCATTTAGAAATAAAAGGGAAAATTTACAACTTCAAGGTTGTAAACATGCTCCTGTGTGTGGTGAATAGACTTCAAATTTAGTTGAGAATTTCTAAAAACAAGGAAGTTATGGAGGGTCATGATATATTGTCCTTGTGTGCTAAGCTGACTGAAATTACAGGCATGTTCAGAGAAGATTCAACGGGGCCATGTTTAAATGAAAAGCTGAAGAACACATGAACATTCCCTGAGCCCAAATATGTGACTCAGTACATTGCATGTCTGCAGTAGGCACAGCTGTAAAGGTTTAAAGGTTTCACCATCATTTCTGCACAAATTCCAGACTTCCAATAAACTACCTCATTTTTCTGGAACTATATAAGAAGATTCAAGCTAAAAGTATCACTGAAAATTAAAAAACAAAACCGAAAACAAATAAATAAGCCAAGACATCAGCCAGTGTCATTCGAAGTTGATAGACTAAGAAAATGAAGACAGAGGTCTGGAGAGATGTCTTAATGGTTATGAATACTTGCTTCTCTTTTAGAAGACAGAAGTTCAGTTCCCAGCACTTCCCTGTAACTCCAGCTTCAAGGATCATAGTCTGGTCTCTGCAGGCACTGAGTACATGTGGACCACACACACACACGTGCAGGGAAACTCACATGCATAAAATTTTTTTTAAGATGACAAATGAAGAAGCATGTAATAGTAGTAGAGATGTATGGAAAATGCCCATTTATCCACAAAGTATGTGATATGTCAAAAACAGAAATAAGGAACCTATAACTAGAGATCCAAAGATTTAGCAAGAAAATAAGTGTATCAAAGTGACTAATATTTTAAAAACTGAAAAAGAGTTCTGTGCATAAATTAAAGAAACATGGAATGTAAAAGACTCAGCAAATCTGCAATCTAAGTAAAGATATAGCAGTTGTGAAATGAGTATAGAGACCCTCAGAGTCAACAGTACAGGGAGAGATCTGAAAACTCAACTAAAAAGACTCCACAGTTTGACTTCCCTTCTAGATTTGAGACAGCAAAAGAAAGACCAAGTGACCTGGAAGACGGACCCATACAAAACATCTGACCTGAAGCTCAAAGAGTCAAATTCATTCAAGAGGAATAAATCACGATCTCCAAAACACTCAAGCATACAGGGACGATGGCAATCTCAGAAAGGGGCAGGGCAAACAAAGCAGAGTAAGTTTTTAGAAATGATGGTTGTGGTATGTGTCTAGATGCAGCATAGTCACACTGCTGGACAGAGAAAAGGAATCCTTCAAGGCAACAAGAGCAAACTGATCATTCCTGCTCAGGACAACTGTTAATAACAAGGATTAACATCTGCTAAGAGACAATGGCAGCGGTCAGAAAGCAATTGGATGATTGAACTACATGTACATAATACAGATATTTGTATCATATCTGTATGCTAAAAAGGAAAGCTTGTCAACCAAGCATTATCTGTAAAACAAAGCTATTTTTCAAACACAAAGACAAAATAAACATTTTTTTAAAGCTTAATTTAGTCCTGTTAAAGAAAAACTTGGAAAGACTCTCGCCAGCAGGCTTGTCTTAGACAAAACACCAGATGATTTTGCCAAGCAGGATGGAAAGGGATCTACCCTTTTATTAAATGAAAATATTGTAAAGGACAAAACCATATTGTGTGCTATAATATGCCAAGGCATAATATATTCATTGCCATAACAGCACACAGGGGGGAGATGGTCCATGGAGCATCTGGAGCCAAGAGTGGTGATGAAATAGAATTGTTCTTCTGTATTTTACTTTAACCACATCAGTAGTATTAACCTACTGTAAAGTGTAAACAAAAAGAGCACATCCTTCATAAACAATCAGAGCACTGTCTAGAGGAAACCATGCACTTCAACAAACAAGACTCAATAAATGTAAAAGTATTGAACCACTTTAAATTATGATCATATACTATAATAGAATTAAAATTCAAACAAAGAGATAACATTTGAGGAATCTTCATCTTCTTGAAAAGTAAAACACCTCACTAACAAATAGTCACAATCCAAGGAGAAAGTACAGGAGCAACTGGAGAATATTTTGAATTATATTAAATAAAGAGATAACACATCAGAATCTGCAGGATGTTAAGATAGCAGTGTTGAGGAAAAATAAGGAAACATATGGCTCTGGATGCTTATGCTAGAGAAGACAGATTGGTAATCTAAGGCCTCAACAAGAAATAAAAATCTGCAAACAATCCAAGGCAATAATAAGAAATAAAAATCTCAAACATCATAGCAGAAACAAATAAAATGTAAAACAGAATGTCAATCAAGTCAGTAAAACCCAAGGGTGTTTGTTATTTATAAAATTAACAATTTATTTATAACAACTAAATATAACAAACAATAATCCTTACCCAACAAATAATCAGGCCCATACTCTTTGGGGAAAAGCAAAGAGAGTGAGCCAACACGTTAATGAATGTTGAAGGAATGAAAAGAGGGCTCACCCTTGACTCCACAGAAGTTAACACATGTATGTTAGCAGTATGATAATGTTGTGACAAAAGATAGTCTATTTAGACGAAAGAGAAAAAAAAACATAGAAAGAACAACGCAACCTATAAACCAAATTATTGTTTTGAATAAGAAATTTGGTAAGTTTCTAATCAGTACTGGAGGAACAATTGATATCGGGTTAGTAATTAGATAAAATGAAAAAGAGAAGGAGTAAGATGAGGAGGAGAAGAAATAGGGAGGAGAGGAAAAGGAAAGAGCTCCCCATAAAGCAAAGACTTGACCCAGATTGCTTCCTTGAAGAATTCTACAAGATCTTTTAAGAAATAGCATCAATTTGCAAAAACTATTTTCAGAAAATAAAAATGGAAAAGATGCCACCTGGGGTGTTTCTAATGGCTAGTGTTACCTGGATTCAAAAGCTAGAACAAGACATCATTACATAATACTGTGGAATAACACTCCCCATGTAAAGATAGAAGAAATGAGAAATGCTGGCAAATCAGACCAAAAATCACATTATAAAGTATTATGCAACACAGCTAAGTTTAATTTATCCTGACATCAAAGTGCTTTAACATCTGAAGATCAGTGAATGTAATATAGTGGTATTTTTATAATAAAGGACAACCAAACTAAAATCATGTTAATAAAGGCGGACTTCATGGCATTCAATAAACATAAGGAAAAATCTCAATAAGGTAGAAATAAAGATGCATCTCCTCAAGTTTGTAATGATAGTCTGTGTCAACCCATCATTAACAGAGAAAGATAAAACGTTTCTCTCAAGACTGAAATGTTCAATTCTACTGCTCTGTCCAACATAAAGGAAAGCTACTGGATGGTAAATAAGACAAGAAAAATAAATTCACAGCACATATATTGGCAACAATCAGAAATATATTTGTTTATAAATAGCATGTATAACATACAGTAAAACCTGGAGATAAAATAAGTTCTCTGTGTCATTTGCTTGTTACAAAATCATTATTTGAGTAAATTATGTCTCTACTAAAGCCCCCCCAAAAAAAGAGAGAGAAGAAGAGTAAAATTTTTATTCATTGGAAAGTATATAATAAATAATAAAAAGAAATAATAAAAGACTCAAGAAAATCATTTAGGAAAGCAGAGAAAAGACCTGAAAATCAAAGGTGAGTTAAAGAGTGTTTAAGCTCAGATATTTTTTCCTTTTCCACATGGCATCTACTCACTTGTAATCGGATTTTAGCCATATAGTACAGGATGTCTATACTACAACCAACTCACCAAAGGGAACATGGACATAGACTTTTTGTTTGCTTGTTTGTTTTCTCTCCCTGTCACTGAGACACTTTTCCCTGGTGGTGCTGCCTTGTAGGCCTCCAGTGTATGAGGAGGCTCTTGGCCCTCATATGACTGCTGAACTGGGGTGGGGAAATGTTATGTAGGGACACTGCACTCCAGAGGAGTGGGATGGAAGGGTTAGGGGGTAGAGGGTGGGAGGGCGGGGCTGGGAGGGGTGGAAAGAGGACACTATGATAGAGATGTAACCTGAAGCAATAAATAAATTAAAAAATATCCTGCTTTGGAAGAAATAAAGAAATCATTTTATAAAACATTTGTGAGACATCTAGGGAATTCTGAAACATAAATGT